>CM024243.1:17214845-17261334 GCA_013421045.1 Propylea japonica | reverse complement strand
AATCTTCCGTGCAAGAATATCCGAATCCGAAATCAAAACAACAACTCAACCATAACATTTGAATAAATGACATAATTCACTTGAAACAGTCTAAACCATAAACCATAATTATAAAAAGTGCGAGCTGCCTACTACACGGCCTTCTACATAAACCTACGGGCCCGGTCATAGCCAGGAGCGGCAACATACCCGCATATTACAAGCACAGCTTTCTAAATCCCTAGTCCCTATGTACAGTTGTGTTACAGGCGCAAGCGTGAGCGCTAGTAAACATCTAGTGGTAAATTAATATGTTTTTAGTGTCGATTGTGGTCGTAAATGTGAAAAATAAGTGAATTACAATTAACTGTTGTGATTGTTGGACTGCTGTGAACAGCAAAAGTGTTTGTGATATTGGTGTTAGTGAATTTTCCTTGGGATAACTACTTTCGTCTTTTTGTAGGTGTCTCTAACCTATAAATCAAACTCATCTTTTTCGAAAAATGGTAGGAACGTTTTATATTTTATCGTGTAGAAGTAATATCCGTCTAAAAAACTCAAGGATATTTCAATTGGGCCATACTGTGAAATTTCATTCCAACAAAAGTTTTGATTGTGGAAAAAAAATTACGATTCCAACGATATAATTAAGTTTCATAAACATTCACAAGCAGATGGAACAATTAAATTACTTTCTTTGACATACCAATAATCAAAAGAGCTGACCCATTAAATTTATTATCGTTCATAATTATGTGCTCTATTTTGAAAATATCTATTTTGAACGATAACAACGAAACTTTTTTTGAAGATTTTAGAAACAAAAATGAATTTTATGTGAACTGATTATTCATAACATTGAATTGAACTTTTTTTTACCTATTCAGAACTCATAGAAATTGTATGTATGTACTTGTTTTTGTGAATTCGAAGTTCATTCTTGATTCGCTTAGTTCAATTCTTTAATGAATAATAACTTTATTAAGGTCATTTTAGTAGTAATAAATATGATGAATAAATGAGAAAAAAATTTTTTCTAATCGTAATGAATATTTGAATCAACGTATGTCAAAGCTCAACGAAACAAATTGGAAATCTTCGAAAGTGGTGTGGAAATTTTGCTTAATAGATAAGGATTTACACTGAAGAAGTATAGGGTGAGCTCATTCATTGTAACCCCATTTCTAAAGAAAATCCGCTGGTTCTCTTAACATTTATCATTCCAGATAACAAATTCTCGAATTATTCTTGAAATTTGTCAACGTGACAACGTAGGGAAAATTGAATTCTGTGAATATTTTCGACAGAATTGCATTCACCCAAAGTACCCAATTTTTCGAATTTCTAAGATTTTTTGTTTCTTTCAACATCGAATTACTCGTAATTTTGTATTCGGGAAAGATCAATCATATTCATGAAAAACTATGTTTCAAAAATCATTTCATTTGAAGAAATTGTTTGCGAGATATTACTGAAAATTTATGCTTTTCATGGATTTTCAACAACCTGTATCTTTTTAACCAGGCCGAATTGGAAAAAATGGTAGAGGAAAAAAGTGTTTCTTTCGACCTCAGGAATCTACGGTTAAAATATATGTACAAGTCAAAGACTCACCCTGTATATGGATGCTTTTTCTGATATTACCACCATGTATGTTTTTTGCGCTTTGACGGGATAAGTTGCGAAGTTTGAGTTCAATATAGGTTGATTTTAATCAATTAATATCATTCTCTGCTTTCATTGTTTATACCAAAGGAAGTGAGAGTTTATTAGGAATTTTATAGGTTTTCACTCCCAGTCTCTGAAGAATTTAGAGTTTGTCCGAAGAAGGTGTCTGATATAGCCACCGAAACGTTACAATATCCTTTTAATTTGTTTCATTTTTCAGTTTTACTGTTAGGCAACAATTTTTTTCAAGACCAATTTGCTCCTGACAAATAAGTGCAAAGATTTTCGCAGAGCACTTCACCTTAATCAAACATTTTTTTAATTATTTATGTTTCAGAGACTGGGAGTGAAAACCTATAAAGTTCCTAATAAATGCAGAATCCTCCCAGAATATATTTCAATCGATATCTGAAGTGAGAGTGTTTGAACTGTTGAAATGCTTCTCCACTACTAAGTCTAACCGACTGCCTCAAACTCACCCTAGGGTTCAAACTCCCTGAAAAATCAACGAGCAAAAATATCTGTGCCTACTTTTTCTACCCTAACTAATTTTCAATCCTTACCAGCTCCGTAAAAGCTAAGTGCATATCATATTCGTACGACAACTCCTCTCTCAACATATCAACTTTTTAAATCAATTTTCGCATCTTTCCCTCGCCTTTATTTCTCGGTAGGGAAATATTTCACCAACCCGCTTTGGCGGAATCCACAAAAGTTCGCACGATGTAAGTTAATAAACCGAAGGTGGTCTGCACTTATGAGGTAAATACTTTTTACATAATAAAACCTCTTAAGAGCTACTAATTGCACTCCATTCTTTCATTTATTTAAATTTTGATTCCACTATGAGAATTTTTAGTTGTAAAAATTAGAAATACAGTGGAACCTCGATATAACAAATCGGAAGGGAACCAGTAAATATTCGTTATATCAAGTAATTCGTAAAACTGAGGTTTGTTATATTGAGGTGAGGTTGGTCCAAAATTTGTTATACCGAGGTTTTATTCACCTCGACATTACGTACTCATCATGTTATAGCGAACTAATTTTGCTCATATAAATGAAAACTTATTTTTATCAAATTACTCATTTATTTTATATTTTCTTTTTCAAAACAATAAAGTGAGTAGGTAGGATTTTTCTTTTCAAAAATTCGCAGAACAAAATAAAAAGAGGTGAAAAATCAACCAATTGGTACAAAAGCCTAAATCTAATTTTATTCATCTTGATTGGAAAAAAGTAATAAATTGTAGTTTGTTTTCCACGGTTTCAATCTTCAGATGTTTGAAGGCAAACCAATTTCGTCGGAAAACTTATCTTCAGATTTGAAAATTGTAGCCAATGAACTTGCGGGAATCCCGAACTTATTAGCTATGTCTAATTTTTTTGGAGAAGGATTTTTATCAACATATAATTAATGATGCTTCGCTTTTCTGCGACAGATAAGGAACGCCTTTTACGTTTCTAAGCCATTGCAAAAAAGTGAGGAGCAACACTGATTACTTTCCATCAACTAACTTCGTATTTTACGTAATACGCGTCGAAACCTGTCGCGGCTGAATCACATGTACATACCTGGTTATTGGTGAAAACGTTATATAGAGGTTTTGAGTTGACGAAATTCGTTAAGTAGAGGTATTCACTTTTTTTTGGGTAGTTGAAAATTCGTTATAGAGAGGTTGTTCGTAAAAAATGTTCGTAATGTAGAGGTATGTTTTACATTGACTCTTATGGACGATTCAAGGGGATTATGAAAAATTCGTTAAATCGAGGAAGTCGTTATATTGAGGTTCGTTATATTAAGGTTGCACTGTATAAAACTTCAAAGCATAATTTGACCTTGTTGATCCCAAAGAGCTTCACCGAGATATTTCGACTACATAGTTTAGTTATAGTTACAGTTTAAACACGAAAAACAGTTCACTGCGACCTCAAGGTCTATTGTGCCCCTTACAGAGCTGTTCTGGCCACACCCTTCACAGATCGCCTTCCAGTTCCAGGGATCTGACGAAATCCAATACGTGCGAAGGCTTCAACGAGACTAGTTCCTTACTCTTACAAGTTTCCCACCCAAGGCATTATCTCGTTAGGCTCGCAACGCCAAAGCATTCCGTGACTAGGTCATTGGGGGTTTCATCCTCAACAGGTGCTTCCTGAGGCGACAATGTCATGTAAAAAAGCCAGTGGGAAGGTATAATCCTTTCTTACCATGATCCAGATAACTTTTGGATTTTGCTGTTTCAAAGTTGCGAAGAAACTTAGTGGAATGATCCATCCCTGGGAGATTCCACCAGAGTTTTTCCCTCTGGGCTTTCTCCTTCTCCAGAAACTCCTTCTTATCGGTACATTCACCTATACCACAGAAGAGTTCTGGGCAAATGAATGTCAATCGTGCCCCCTCTTTGGCAAGTGTATTAGCCTCTTCGATTCCGTTGATTCCCAAATGGCCGGGAAACCAAATTGAAAAGACCTTATTTTTCTTTCCTACCTCATTGAGTTCTTTTCGGCACACCCAGATCATCTTTTATTCGATGAAGTAGGAGCTCAGTGTTTTAATATTAGCTTGATCATCTAAGTGTATGGCTATATCACACTTTTGATAGTTTCTTTTTAGATTTATAGGTATCTAGACATCTTTCAATCTTTCAATAGCTAAGATTTCCGCTTGAAAGACGCTCAAACAGGAACCTAGCGTCAGTGCACACTTGGTTCTTGACCCGTATATCCCAGCGCCAGCAGTAGAGGTTTTGGAACCATCTGTATACCATTTTACGGTATTTTATTTGAGGTTATGGTCGGTGTATTTCCGTTCCCATTCCTCTCTTTTACTCAGCAATGTCCTGTAGTTTTTCTCAGTGCTTACTTTCTTGATCATTACATCACTAGGGAGGTACGCAGATGAGATGTAGTTATTCAGTTGTTCATATGTGGTGAATACTGTTAACATGTAAAAACTTCCTGAGAGCTATCAGTTGCAATTCGTTTTTCCATTCATTGAAATTTTGATTCCTCCATGAGAATTTTAAGTTCTAAAAATTGTAAATATGAAACTTCAAAGTATAATTTCAGCTTGTTGACCCCAAAGAGCTTGACCGAGGTATTTCGACTTCATCCTTAGCACGAAAATTCAAAATGTTCAGCTAATTCTATCGAAAGTAAAATTGTTAAATTATTTTTTCATCAGTTAAGCCTCAAATACACTCAGCCCTTCCTACTGCCGCTCGCGTTGTCGGCAATGATTCCCGAAATACTTCTGCGACAGTATCGAAAGCAGTGAGCATTCACACTCTGCTGCAACATTTCCTTAGAGAACAAGTGCTGGCAACCACGGACAAAGAAATTCCACAGCAACCTAGTTAAATTTAATTCACTCACAGCTGTTCCGTACGAAAAACCGCCAATTCAGGGAGCGTAGAGCAGCACAAGTAGCAATGGGAGGCAGCAGGGAAGTGTTGTGATTACATTCTCCCGCTGCCTACTTCCCTGCTCAATTCCCTGCTCCCGAGTGGCTCAAATCCACCCTAGGCTTCAAATTCTCTAAAAAACTAACGAGCAAAAATATCTGTGCGTACTTTTAGATTAGATTAGATTAGATAGTGGTCGATCGGCACGTTGATTACCCTTCTGCACTGCGACCAATAAGGTCTTTTGTGCGTTACCATGCTAAAACTACGTTTTTCCCAGGAATCTAACCTCCTTAGCAAAGCTGGTTACTTCCTTAGGAGACTTCGCTCTTATGTCGGCTGGCGTTAATAACGCGCCCCCTAGTAGAGTAAGTCTGGTTTGCGCCAGCGCAGTGCATTGGCATAGTATGTGTTCGGTGGTTTCAGTGGCCGATTCACATAACCTACAAATGTCGGAGTTTTCTTTACCGATCTTGTGTAGGTGATATCTCACGGGACAATGCCCTGTGAGAAGGCCGATTAGCAGCCTTAACTCGTTTTTTGACAACGGTAGAGCTTGTTGAGCCTTCTCTTTGGAAGGTTCAATTAGTCTCTTTGCTTGTCTTTGACCGGATGTGTTTATCCAGTAAGAGTGTTTCTCCCTTTTTTCCCAAACGCCTACCTCTGCCCTAATCAGTGTAGGTGATACCCAACAGGAGGGCACGGGTCCTGTGAAGGGTGTGTTTGCTCCTCTTTTTGCAAGGGCATCAGCTTTTTCATTTCCCTCAATGTTTTGGTGGGCAGGTACCCAAGTTAAAACTAGCTTGTTGTACTTCGCCAGTGTTTTGAGGGACTGTTTGCAGCTCCAAATGGTCCTTGATCTACAATCAACGGCCATAAGCTGTCTCAGTGACATCTGACTATCAGAGGCAATACAAATTCTGGCTCCCTTGTACTGTCTGGACAGACAGACTTGGGCGCATCTTTCTATGGCCAGAATTTCAGTTTGAAGCGTTGTTATTGGCTTTCCCAAAGGCTCCGATTCCCTGTATTTGGGACCGTATATGCCTATGCCTGCTCCTCGTTCCCTTAGGGACCCATCTGTGTACCAGATGAGATGATTTTTACGAAGTCGAGATAAACCTTTCACACTTTCTTGGCGATCACCTATGATCACTTCGTAGTTGGCGTCAAGGTCATACTCGATTGGCATGGAATCCCTCGGTAGCAAAGGGAGGTCACCACCTAGTGATCTTAAAATATTTCCGTGTCCCTTGCCAGGCCCTATTTGGTCCATTCTTAGGGCACTCATGAGACCTTCTTTCTTAACATAAATAAAATAAATATGCAGCGGGGTGAGATCCAGTATTACCTCTACTGCAGCTGTAGAAGTTGTATACGCAGTGTGTACTTTTGCCACCCTCACTAATTTTCAATCCTCTCCAGCTAAGTGCATATCATATTCCCACTCCCCTCTCAACATGTCATCTTTTAAATTCAATTTTCTCATCTTTCTCTCACCTTTCTTTCTTTTTGTAAGGAAAATATTTCATTAACCTGCGTTGGCGAAGTTCTCAAACGTTTGCACTAGCTGAGTTAATCAACCGAAAGTGGTCTGTACATATAAGGATAACTTATAATTTCATAAATGTTGTTTTCATAAAGAACCTCCTGGCGTACCGCGCCTTTATTTACGAAAAAGCCACTGTCCACAGCATCATGCATAATTAGGCTATTCAACCTTATGGCTTCTACACCTACAGCCAGTTAAGATAATTATTCTGCCAGTGGGATTTCTAGGTGTATATACCGAAACATAAATCAATTTTGGATTAATTAAAACGGGAATTAGCATCAGCTAAGTCAACAGGGTTTAGACCTTGCACAGAAAGCGGAAAACCACCTGTTTTTCATTCAGGATTGCTTCGCAATCGGATAGATTAGGATTATACAGTTTTGTTCATTCTCGGTTGTCGAATGTTGCTTTATGATATTCGGTTTCGAATTTTTGAAGAGGTGGTTCATTAATTTGCTAGAGTTCTACAGGCGATGTGGTTAAATGGACATCTCCAGTTATCGTGCTTTTATTTATAGTTTTTTTTCAGATTCTGTGATGCATCCGTTCATTTTGCTACATATTGAAGGGCAAAATAGTGATGCTATGCTATGGAGAAAGAGAAAATGGAAGAAGAAAATCACTACCCAAATCTTCAGAGTAAATTCCGTCAATTCCGTTCTGTTTTCTGAAGTGATTCATTCCCGGAAGATTCTTCAAGAGTGCTTCTCTTCAATTTTTTTTTCTCCGAAAAACTCTTCATAATAAGTGCATTTCCCTATATGACAAAAGGGTTCTGGGCTAGTAGGTAGGGTTTGTGCTCCCTTCAGGCTAGTGCGTTAAAATCTTCGTGTCTTTTAATTTCTGAGAAGAAGAAACCAGAAGAAGAAGAAACAAGAAACCAGGCTTGAGAGACCTTGATGTTTTTGCCTAATTCATTGAGTTTTCTTCGACACTTTTACATCAGCTTTGAGTCGATGACTGGAGTTTAGGGCTCTAATGGCAGCTTTACTATTAGAATAGATCACTATCTCGCACCCTTGCCTTTTTACAGCTTCTTTTATAGGGTGTCTGGAAACAAATGCGAGGGACTGCGGGAGATGATTCCTCGATGAAAATGAGTCCATATGATTTTTTTTAAATCGACCTCCCTTTGGAAGGCGATGACGAGTTGACAGTTTTAAAATTTTTAAGGAGTCCTAAAAACACTGAGTCATGAAACTTCACATAATATGATTCACTAAATAGGTGTTTTTCACACTATTTTTTTGATTTCACGAATTCATTTTTAGTGGTTGAAAATAACAACCCTTTATTATTTTCTTCCAAAAATTGTTTTCGTGGGATAGATTTTCGAAAAATGAATTTTTTTATGGTTTCATAAAAGTATCCTGCAAAATTTCGATACAGTCGGTACTTTTCTCATAAAAAATAAAAACTTAAAAGCAGTTATGATCACTGTTTATTCAATTTTATCGAATGTTCCATAGAATGAATATTCTAAGATATTTTTATGCTCAAAATTGGTTTTGACTGAAAAAAAAGATTTTCTCTGATTCTTTCAGAAGAGTTCGATTTTTTTAATACTTTTCAGTAATAAAATGAAATACGAAGTATGAAAATGGTATTTTGTTCGACTTTGCATTTGGCAGATATGCACTTTTGCTTTTATCTCCTGCCATAGGTATACAATATTTCAGAATATATATATACAGGGTGTCCAGTAAATACCACGCGAAAGTGACACTGTAGATAGATTGACATTAGGTCTTTCAGATAGCATCAACATGACCTCAGTAAAAGTCCGCTAGTTTTCGAGATATAACCACTTTTGTGTTTTTTTGAAAATCTCCAATTTTCGGTCTTCAAACTCATGTTTTTTTTACCTAGGCTTCCCTGAATAGTTGCTTTAAACAATGAAGTAATAACTTCACCGAGAACTAGAACAAAATCCTTTAAAAAAATGTCTAACTTGTTGTATTTTATGACGAAGTTAAAACGTTAACTTAAGTTTGACTGACTGATGTGAAAAAAAATCAGAATGAATTGACAAATAATCGTAAAAACTGGTCCATTTCCAGCACTTTTCAAAATGATACAACACTACCAATTTTTTTATGTCAAAACCTTAGAAATTATAATTTTGTCGCGAGAGATGTGTTTATGCCGAAATAATTAAAAATTAGGAAAAATGCACAAGTATCACCTGTTGCCAAATTACATGTTGCTTGATATTCTTTCCTCGCTACCGTTTCAAACAACCATTATTTTTGCTCTTCTTTCTCTTTTATCTCACTTTCTCTTTCATTTTTTGTTTGCAAAAGTGGTGATATCTCGAAAACCAGCAGACTTTTACTGAGGTCATGTTGATGCTATCTGATAGACCTAATGCCAATCTATCTCCAGTGTCACTTTCGCGTGGTATTTACGGGACACCCTGTATATAGAAATTATACGATAAAATGGAATGAATAGTGATCATAACTGATTGTAAGACTTTTTTCACCAGAATTGAATTGGAACCAATAAGGGAATTTTATTTTTCGGAAATCTATCCCACGAAACCCATTTTTGAAAAAAAATCATTGGGGATTTTTATTTTCAACCGTAATAATAAAATTATGAGACCGAAAAAATTTGTGTGTACCATCTACTTACTGAATCATATTATGTATAGTTTTACGACTCAGAGTTTTTAAGACTGCGTAAAAAAGTTGTATCTTGGCTGTATCTTGAAAGGGTGGTTGATTTAGAAAAAAAATTATTTGAACTACTCCTGCTTATTTTCTTCCAGAAATCATCTTCCTATTTGTTTACAGAATATGCATCTTTCGATTGCAAGTATTTCTATCTAAAAAACCCTTGATCCTACACTTGGTTCTTGTCCATAATTCGAATAGAAAAGTTGAATTCATAAAAAGATAGAAGGAAAGCAAGACCTGTAACAATATTGAAATTTCTTTTATCGGTTTCAAAAACTTAAGAAGCGCCCAAAAGCTTCTGAGTTCACGTCAAGTAGGTATTACATCAATTTCAATCAACAAAGATTGAAAATCTTACATCTTTTTTGTATTTATACATACAGGGTGTCCGGCGAATAACTGTACATACTCTCACCAGAGATAGAGTTGCACTAGCTGACTACTGATTGACTATAAAAATTAATTTCTGGATTTCCCTAGAAAACTACAGGGTGTTTTTCCAACTTCATGGAAATACTTAGACCATCATAAAATCCAAACTCATTGACGGATATTATTAAAACTTGAAGGGTTATTGGCACATGCTAAGGTCAAATCAGAAATACATCAATTATTTCATTATTCCAGGGCCGGACTCATTTATCTTCATTTAAAGTGTTCAGGGTAAAAAAACACTTTGTATTTCGAATCACGAATAATTGATTCACTTTTTAGAAAGAAGCTAAATTATGCTTCAATTTGAGTTATCGCTTAAAGTTGTCACATCAACAATTATTTTTTTATGAATTTTTGAATTTGCAAAAAGTTCGAAAAATTGAATTTATTTACCTGAAAAGGACTTAGTCACCTTGTGGAGGTCGAAAATAAATAATAATTTTTCTTTAAAAAGTCACTGAAAGTGAGAAAGACTATAATAATTCGTTGATATACTGGGTGGCCACTCTAAGCGGATCTCATTGCGATAAAGTGAATGAAGGTATATTGCGGAAAAAAAATATTATCGACATGTGTAGGGTATACATAAACATATTTCAAAATTATTCGTATGTATACCGGGTGTTCATTGGAAGAAATGTCACTTTGATCTATATCTTTGTTGTCGAACACCCGGTAAACATACGAATAATTTTGAAATATGCTTATGTATACCCTATACATGTCGCCAATAATGTTTTTTCGGAATATACCGTTATTCACTTCATCGCAATGAGATCCGCGTTTAGGGTGGCCACCCAGTATATCAACAAATTATTATAGTCTTTCCCACTTTCAGTGACTTTTTAAAGAAAATTTATCATTTATTTTCGACCTCCACAAGGTGACTAAGTCATTTTCAGGTAAATAAATTCAATTTTTCGAACTTTTTCCAAATTCAAAAATTCATAAAAAAATAATTGTTGATGTGACAACTTTAAGCGATAGGTACCACAAATTGAAGCATAAGTTAGCTTCTTTCTAAAAAGTGAATCAGTTATTCGTAATTCGAAATACAAAGTGTTTTTTTTACCTTGAACACTTTAAATGAAGATTAATGAGTCCGGCCCTGGAATAATGAAATAATTGATGTATTTCTGATTTGACCTTAGCATGTGCCAATAACTCTTCAAGTTTCAATAATATCCGTCAATGAGTTTGGATTTTATAATGGTCTAAGTATTTCCATGAAGTTGGAAAAACACCCTGTAGTTTTCTAGGGAAACCCAGAAAATAATTTTTTATAGTCAATCAGTAGTCAGCTAGTGCAACTCTATCTCTGGTAAGAGTATGTACAGTTATTTCCCGGACACCCTGTATATCATAAGCTTCATTCAGAATTGTATTCAGCATACCGCAATGTTTCGTTGACTCTTTTTATAAATATTGACTTCAGATGAAAACTTTGGGTTCGGGGAAATTTGGGTTTTCATTAGCTTTTTAACGAGCCCACACATGACCTATTCACATTATCACTGACAAAGTTGGGTGAGGTTATATCCAAGGTGTGGAAACTAATTCATCGCCAAAAATATGGGTGATTTATTGAGGTTTTTGAATAAAACAGATTCATTCCATTCCAGGTTATTGCTCACCCTATATTCGGAAAAGAATACTTTTGCTTCATCAGATTTTGTGCAATCTTGTTTGGGCAAACACTATATTTCGCTTCAGATCAGGAAATTAATTTTATTATCATTCCATACATAAATTCCTATAGGTATAAACATGCGTGAAAATTTTTCAATATAAATTTATTTTATTTCTAGTTCTTAGTGTCTCTACAAAGTTTATTGAAAACTTGAAGGCCGATAAATAGTTATCGTCAATAATACTGTCAATAAAACTGTCAAAAAAGTGAGTGTCTATATATCCAGGAAAAAAGTACCCACTTTTTTCCGCAGGAAGATAGTAATTTCGTGAGGAGTTATATTTTTTTCACTATTAAATGGTCGTTTTTTGTCACAGAAAAAATTGTATATTATACACGGGAAAATATTAGATTTTAGCTCCAGGTTATGTTGACAACATAACCGTGAGCTAAAATCTATTACTTTTTTCCCTTGTATAATAAATGACTATTTTCATAATACCATATGAGAATGAATTGTATTAGTGCGACTAATTGGAAAATGTTTTTGTTATATTATATATACCGGTAAAAAACATTCTCATTTATGAACACTTTCCGTATAATTTATTCATATCATTTCATTTCCCTTTGCTTACACAAACATTGAATTCAGAAAATGAATTGTGTTGTGAAAATCTGTTTTCTATCACTTCCTCTTCGAAGCGGTTCGAGAATATAATTGGGACCAAGCAAGAAAGCTGAACTCGAGTTGAATGTCGTCTCAGATATTCCTTGTAATCCGATTCTAGTAACCCAAAAAGATGTATACTTTTTTTCAGTCTTTTTCTTCGGAGATTTTCGCAACAGCCCGTTTTTTATTTTTGCCATTGATATAATATCAATACATTTCCAGAATTTTACTGACTAGTTATACTGAAATTAATATACACTGCTCAACAATTGATAGGGATCACTTACTTGTTCTAAATTTATTTCTGCAATTTTCGCTTCAAGATTATGAATTAAGTCAGACATCAGAGTATTTTCAGTTGATAATATGGTTCACTTGAGAAAAGAATGAAAAAATGGAAAGTTGGAGAGAAAAAAAGACTTCATTAGGAACACTCAAAATTCTGTGTTTGAATAACATAAAATTTTTATGGTTAAACCACAAGAAGGCTGAAGTTTCGGTTGAGCTAGTACTTAGTTGGTCCCCCACGAGCTCGTCTCAAGCATTCTACCTTACGAGGCATACTTTCGGTCAAACGATTTATAAAATTTTGGGGCAAATTCGTCCAAATATCCCGTAAAGCGTTAGAAAGGTCCCCCAGGTTATTGATCGGTTGTTTTAAGGTTGACAATTGTCTAGACATCTCAGACCAGATATGTTCGATGCAATTCATGTCTGGAGAGCGAGCTGGCCAGTCCATCCTATCAATAGCATGAGTTTCTGGCGCTTCATTAACCAGACGACTACGGTGTTGATGGGCATTATCGTCAATTAAAATGAAATTCTCACCCACGGCAGCCGCAGACGGAACAATTATGGATTCAATAATAATATCATGATATCTCTGGCTGGTCATGGTGGTGTTCTGCAGAACAACCAACTCTGTGGGTTGGTTCAAACAAATGCCTCCCCATACACATATAGAACCTCCGCCAAAAGCTGGTGTGGTTATCATAAACTGTCCTGCATACCTTCGACCTCTTTCCGTCCAAGCAAGAATACGTCCATCGGAGTTGACCAAACGAAATCTAGACTCATCCGTAAATAAACATCGGCTCCAATCTTCAAGTGTCCAATTGCGGTGCTCCTCAGCCCATTGCCGTCGATGAACCCGGTGTTCCCTATTCAAACGGGGATGTTGTACCCTCCTACGTGCTCTCAAACCACGAACGTGTAGTCGTCGTCTGGTTCGAAATTAGAACTCCTGTTGCAACTCTCAGTGATCTAATGAGCCGCGACGCCACCGGCTAAGTGGGATTTCTCCTAGTATTGAGGATCAAAAGACGGTTTTGGGCAGCTGTTGTACTGCGCTGCCGACCTCCCCCATGAACATAAGCCACTGAGTCGTTTTGGATGAACCTATTCCAAGCCCGACTCACGACACTTTGCGAAGCATTCAACCGCCGGAACACTTCTCGCTGGGACAAACCTTCCTGTATCCACCGTATGATTTGGTCCAGTTGCACAGGAGCCAAACGTCTTCTCGGCATGACTGATAAGCTGATAGTGTTCTCATTTCTTCAATGATTGTCACCTTATGTGTTTGAACGAGAGAAAAAAACAGATTTAATAACAAATACCACATTGCTTTTCACTCCACATGTAACAGCCTTACAGATAATAATCGATTTTTTGAACAAGAGCCGATGAAAACATCTTACTTTTTCTTTAGAGAACATATAATGTACAGATATTCACGAGATAACTTGAAAAAAATACAAATGAAGAGAAGTTAATAATTGATCCCTAGCAATTGTTGATCACTGTATTTCCGAATGTGAAAAATTAGAGAAAGCCCTGACGCGAACTAGAACGCTTCGCGCGCCTGTTTATTTGGAAAAACGATAAATTATATTAAATATCCTGAGAGCTATTCGTTTTACTATGTTCGTTCATGAATTCAACTTTCCTATTCAGATCTCAAACATCCTCGTGAATTTCGAGTTTTGAAGTTATTCTTTGGAGAGTTATCGAGAATACGGTCGGTCATAGGCTCTGAGAATATTCAAATCTTAATAATCGTTCTTCCAATATGATCAAGAATGCAAAAACTTCTGACTTCACATCATACAGGGTGTAAACAAATGCGAGGGACATTGGGAGATGATTCCTCGATGAAATAAGCCGGGGTAGTTCATATAATTTTTTTCGAAATCGACTCCTCTTTCAAGATACAGCCTTCGGAAGGCGCTGACGAGTTGAGTTGACAGCTTTTTTACGGCTTCCTAAATACACTGATTCATAAAACTATACAAAATATGAAACACTAGGTAGATGTTACTCACACAAATTTTTTAGATCCCATTACTATATTATTAGGGTTTGAAAATAACAACCTGCAATAATTTTCGTTCAAAAATTGTTTTCGTAGGTTAGATTTTCGAAGAATAAAATTATCTTATGCCCATTCAATTCTGCAGAAAAAAAGTTTCCTGCAAAATTTCGATACAGTCGATACTTTTTTAGGAAAAAATAAAAATTTAAAAGCAGTTTTGATCACTGTTCATTCCATTTCATCATTTTCGGAATGCTCTCGGGAGGAAAATTTGATCTCGCGTCCAACTCCTGAAAATTTGCAGCAACTCGATGTTCTAATTATTTCAAAACCTTATTTAGGACACACCAAGGTAGATTAACAGATTATTTACCTGTTTTTCGCGCCTTGGCGGTAAACACGTTGTTTTTCACTGTTGAGGTACTGTTATAACCTTAGCGAAATTTAATGTTTTACTGAAAACACTGTATCGTTAACAAAAATTAAAGCTATTATCAAAAACGAAAAACTAAATTGTTGGGGCAAGATGTGTGTTGATGATTAAATGAAAAATCAGATGGTGAAACAACTGGAACACACCACAGGTAGTTTCAAAGTTAGAGTAAAAAATAGTTATTATTACAACTAGAGAAATATGAATGAATGGTATATTTCCCGAGGTTGTCCTAGTTACATCCCGAGGGCAAAACCCGAGGGATGTAACCGCGGAAAGTTTATTCATATTTCTCGTGTTGTAATCAATAGTTTTTTTCTGGTTGAAACAATGTCGTGCTTAAAACGGAAAAGTTAATATTAGGTTGTAAATTTTTGAATTAATTGGATTTTCAACGTTTCTATGTCTATTATCCGTTCACGAAAGTTTGAGCCGTCGGTTGGCCATGACAATTCGACATATTTCATATTGAAATTTCAGGTTATGTTGTTCATTTCCTTGTCAGATTGATGCGCAATATTGTCAATATTGCATAGAGTTCTCTGATAACTCGTAAGCTCGTCAGACGAGGCCGGGTACATTCGGCAACGTTGACTTCATTTTACATTATGATAGCAAATACTACCAACTTCAGATAAATAAACAAACTCCTACTATGACCTCAAACTTTCGTGAACGGACTGTACGCAGAAACTCGAGCGGCGAATACTCGTGAATTTTTGATTCCGGCAAATCTAAAGCTGCCTATAGTGAAAGGTATGAAGGCGTTCAGGAGTGGAAACGAAAAAATTTGGTGGAAGGTGTCAGCGAAAATATATTGTTAGCATATTTTGAAGATACGGTATATTGCTCTGATTCTTGTTTTTTTCAATGTATGGTCAAGTCAGTCGATATTCAGTCGCAGAAATATTCACCAAACACGTTAAGTCCAAAATTGTCTATGTTAAGGTCCATGCTACATTTGAAGGAAAAAACGAATGTCAAATTATTCGATAAAGTGGAAGTATTTATTAAGAACAGAAATAAAGCATACGTTCCCAAAAGCAGATCAAGAAATTCTTGATAGAAGCTCCAAATTACTTTTTTATGGATAAGGTAAAAATTTGCATAATATACCATTTTTAGTGAAATATGACTTGACGTTTCATATTTCTCTTGGGAAATATGAGTGTGTAGAGGAACTGGTCCGAATATGAGCCCTGCACTTATTATGGGCCCCCAACCTATTTCTCTTTAGCACATCTTGACATCTATGAATTCCGTACTGAAACACTTCTATTAGAGTCTGAATCATTTCTGTGTATAAGCAGGCAGCCTCGTGTGTAACTCTGTGAAACAGGTGGCATTAAATTTTTTTGTGTGTTTGAAAAATTGTTTTCTGGTAAGAGCTTTCGTGGTATTTATTATTGTTTATGTAAAAACCTGGATAGTTGGTGTGTTAGTATCTTAGATTAGTGACCAGTAGTTGATATTCCAAAATTAAACGTACCTAAATACTGAATGAAAAAAAATTAGATGATTTTAAATAATCACATGGAATGTTGGTAATATGGGCCCGTAACGTGGTCCTATTATGGGACAGTAAACAGAACCATAGATCATGAACTATAAATACTGAAAAATTTCAGTATTTTTCATCTCATTCGAAAACTATCCAAAATAAATAATTAGTGTAAAAGGAGACTGACATTCATTTTTCATTTCGAATCGAATGCTGTAAAATAAATATGGGGTTGCCATTTGAAAATCTCGAAATATTTCAATTTTGAGTTTCACATTTTCAGAGCAATATCTTCGAAAAACCTTACGATGTATCAAAATACTGAATATACTACATGAAGTACTATGAGACTACTGAGTTTGGTTCCATTCGCATAAAAAATAATCGAGATATTGCATTTCCAAACTGGCAATGCAAATGTCAAAAGTTTCAGGAATTTGTGAATAACTTGGCAACAGTGCATAGCAGATACATTTTTTTAGTGGGTTATACCGCGAATTTGGTATTGAATCGATACATAATTGAAAATATAGGTAGTTCCATTTGAAATAAGAAAGTAGATATGCGTTTGAGATAGACGTGGCAACACTGTCGACTTGAAAATATTTTAGGCGAAGAGTTCCTTCACCTTCAAGGCTGCACCTAAAATTTCAGTACGAAATATTCACTAGTTCTCCTAAACGTCTAATAGGCCAACTTAAAAGGAAAACCCTGTATGTCTTGTGCAAAATGAGAATGTATTTCAATTAAGAATTTATACACTATTCATGTTGATATCGTCGAAAAAATCTTGTTATCAACACGGTTATTAATCTAGCGACTAATGGTCTCGAACTATTAACGGGTTCGTTCCGCTCACGCATTAAAATATCTTAACCATTAGTAGCTGTTTTTAATAACCTAGTTGATTAAATAACTATTAATTTTCATTTTAGGTCTGTCATTCAGAAAAAATATACATTTATTAAGGGGCCCATATTACACGCAGTCTAATCCAAAAGTAGATATGTACATTATCTTAAGTTTTTACACAAATCCCACCAAAATTATATTTTTTTCATAATGCCTTCTTGATATACCATAGGTAAACCTTTGAGCTTGCAGTGTACCATTTATTAGATATTTATTGGTAAGATCCAAAAATCTAGTGGAAAAAAACAAAAGGGGGGCTCATATTCGGACCACTTCCTTCTATGTGTATGTGTATGACATATGCTAACTAAAGCGATATGGCTCAATATTCATTCCATTAGAAAACAAACAAATTTGTTTCAGTATAAAATGGAGTGAGCCAAGTTTTTTTGAAATTCAAAACAATTGGTTGATTTGAAATGGGATTACCTACTATCGAAAAAAAGTTCAATCGAATCGGACTAGACATATTTATGAATCAACAAACCTCATCGGCTTTTTTTGAGTGTATTAAGTGATCCAATAAAAGCTTGGTTGTGTGTATATCAAATTGAATTCGTGACGAATTAGCCGCCGAATTCAGTAATAAGCATTCGAAATCCCCATTCTCTCCCAAACTCAGACCAGTCAGACCACATGCTCCAGATTAGGTGCCCTCTCACCTCTCCACTCTGCCAAGCCGTGTAATGGGATCCTCCAGAGATCACGCAACGTGTATGATTCAGTTGGATATGGAATGTGGAGAAAAACATTCGTGGAAAGCCCCGGAAAATTCGTGTAGTAAATTGCCATCTTTCAGGATCTCAAACTGCTTTTTCTAATGCCGGATTGGACGGATATCTTGACATTTTCATCTGCTGATCCCTCGGCTTCACTCGTTCACTCGTTATTTCTACTGTGCCTGCAGATGTATTTGACGATGTTCCCGAGATTATCTGATAATCTGGTTTTCGGATAAATGCGGTTTTATTCGCTGCGTAATTTCATTTTAGGGTTATATTTATCGGTTTAAAAAAGTTAATAAGCGCCTTAAAGCTTTTGAGTTCACGTCAAGGAGTACATCAATATTAATTAAGAAAGTTTAAAAATCCAAAATTTTTTTTGTTTTTATGCATATATCATTACCTTCATTCAGAATTGTTTTCAGCATACCGCAATGTTTCGTTATTTCATTTTCTAAATATTGACTTCACATAAAAACTTGGGGTGCGGTGAAATTTGAGTTTTCATTAGCTTTCTAACGAGCCCACACATGACATATTCACGTTATTATTGACAAAGTAGGGTGAGGTTACACCCAAGGTGATGTATTGAGGTTTTTGGATAAAAAAAATTTATAACATTCCAGGTTATTGCTCAACCCTGTATTTGGAGAAAAATATTTTTGTTTCATCAGATTGTCCAAAGGATTTTTTGCAATCTTGTTTGGGCAATAACTATTTTTCGTTTCAGATAAGGAAACATTTTTTTTATATCTTTCCATATATATATACGGAGTATCTACTTTTAAAGTGGACAAACTTCGAGCGGTGATTATACAAGTGATTTCCAACAAAAAATGTTAAATAACACATGGTCGAAATGTTGACGGCTATTTTTCAATTTGACATTTCTTGATTTTACGAAAAATTTCAAGTTTTTCTACTTAAATGATCCATATTCAGTTTTCCTTGAAGTCTCTTCAAATTTGACCACATATTCGGAAAGGGCAATAAATTTGCTTAAAGATGAAACAATATGTGTGCAGAACACACTCTTATTGCAGGCGTGGTAAGAATAAGAATATCACGATTCTGAAGTTAACAAAATCAGTCCTATTTTTCCGATAGTTTTTTCGATGAAATATCAATAATTATTACAGTCATAGGTGGCTTTCCGGAGGTGCTGTAATCTGAAAAGTTTGCATTTTGTATGTACTAGAAATTGTATTGAATAAATGAGGGCTAAAATTGCTCTCTGGTAATTTTCCATAAGATTTGAATTCTTGATTTTTAGATTGAATTTTTTTAGGTATTCCACAATGTTCAATTCGGATTAAACACAGGTAGGAAAAATACTCATTTATGAACACTTTCGTAAAATTTATTCTTAATCATTTAATTTCCCTTCGCTTATAGGAAACATTCTGGCATTGAATTCATCAGAAAATGAATTGTGTTGGGAAAATCTGTTTTCTTTGATTTCCTCCTCGAAGCGATTCGAGAATATAATTTTGACCAAGCAAGAAAGCTGAACTCGAGTTGAACGTCGCCTCAAATATTCCCTGTAATACGATTCTAGTAACCCAAAAGGATGTTTACTTTTTTTCAGTTTCTTTCTTCGGAGATTTTCACAACAGCCAGTACGTTTATTTGCCATTCATCTTATATATTAAGATCTTTCTAGAATTTTACGACTAGTTGTACTGAAATTGATACCAAATGTGACGAATTAAAGAAAACCCTAGGTAGGGTCATGCGAAATCAATGACCATTTTCGAATTTCAAGAAAACTCGACGTGGGTACTTCATTTCATGGAGAGTGACACAACATTTGTTTTTTTACCCTAATTTCGAAACCACCCCTGGTGTGATCCAGATGTTACACCGTGTGATTTCTTATTAAATCATCAAGACACATCTTATGTTGGCAATTTGATTTTGTATTCATTACAATAGCTCAATTTTTGTTTTAGATACAGGGTTTTAAGCGATTTCATCTCACAATTAACAGGCATTAACAGTACTTTCACAGATTCAACCATAAATCCGCACGTACTGAAATTAAACTGGCAGCTTAGTGAAAACAATAAAAGATTTAGAGCCATACATTGTTTCTTATGCATGTTTATTGAAGACGTTTTCGTGCTAATGCATGATAATGCCCGACCGCATGTGGCTAGGATTGCTAGGAAGTATTTAGTGCATGATAATGCCCGACCGCATGTGGCTAGGATTGCTAGGAAGTATTTAGCAGAGGTTGATTTCCAAAAATTCAATTGACCTGGACTAAGGCCAGATTTGCACTCAATAGGGATGTTGACTACTTTTTGGAATTTATTTTATTTTATAGATAAACCCTATACAAACACGAAAAAATTACTTTTTCCTTAAAAATATAGCAGTTGCCAATAAAAATGAGTAAATGAAAAGACAATTCAAAATTCCCGCGGAAATGCTCAATTTTGTAACGTTCTGATGATTACGTCATAATACAGTGAACATACTTTGACTTCTGTCAAAGCGAACTGATTTTGCCCGATCCCTTGTGGAAAAGTTCAATCTAAGCCTTCAAAATGAATACGTCGGTCTGTAAATGCTGAATGAGGTGCTTCTTTTATTTGTAATAATAAATATGAGTTAAAAGTCTGCTACTTACAAAGACAATTTCACGTTTTTAAGCTCCGCTGCACAAAAATCCTTGTTTTCAGCAAAGAAACTTGAGACCATAAGGGAATTTATCTTCGGTAAAAGTTACTACTATTACCCTTGATGAATCCTATCTCCATTATAAAAAAAACTGTAGATTATCATTCTTGTAACGAACTAGGTATTCTGTTCTCTTTCAGCTTTCAACTTCGTAAGTTCGAATCATAGATATGATATATTATATATTTACTATGGTTCAAGTCACAGAACCGTTGGTTTCACAAAGCTTGATTGGCAATCAAATCGTTTATATTGAAGTAAGTCGATGGTTTATGTCAAAAATGAACTGAAAATTGCAGAGAAATGATGACATTTCAATAATCAAGGTGATTGGAGTTTTGTGGAACCCGGCCTATGAATGTATTTTGTTGATCTGAGCACCGAACATGCGAATTTGCAATGACAATACGGATAGTTTGACGTCACTATACAGATTACCTCTGATTGGCGTTCGCAGTCACGTGATAATTGATAATAAATAACATAATTTAAATCAGCTTTATTTAATTCAACGAGAATACTAAGATCACTAAAATGGTTTTTTAGGATTGCAAAAATTTCCTTCTATGAGGAAAACCTCAATTTATATGAATTCGTAACATGAGTCAACATCCCTATTGGACATTTTTGGGATGTTCTAGGAAGGAAAATTCGATCTCGCTTATACCAACTCCAGAAAATTTGCAGTAGCTAGATGCTCTAATTGTCTAATTGATTCAATACTTTATTTAGGACATGCAGAGGTGAATTGCACCTGTTTTTCGCTCCTAGGCTGTAAAAACTTTATGGTTTTCACTAAGTTTTCCGTTCATTTTCATTAGGTCAGAATTTAAGGTTAAATTTGTTGAGGTAACGTTAAAGCCTTAGTGAAATTTAATGTTTTACTGAAAACACTGTATCATTAACAAAAATCAAGCTATTGTTAAAAACGAAAAACTAATTTGTTGAGGCAAGATGTGTCTAGATGATTAAATAGAAAATCAGATGGTGGAACAACTGGAGCGCACCACAGGTAGTTTCAAAATTAGAGTAAAAAAACAGGTTTTGTTTCACCCAGTATAAAATGACGTGAGCCAAGTTTTCTTGAAATTCAAAACAATTGTTCGATTTCGAATGAAATTACCTACTATTGAAAAAAAAATCAATCGAATCGGAGTGGAAATAACATATTCATGAATTAACAAACTTCATCGTTTTTTTTTGAGTTGATCGATTATTTTGCCGGTGACTGTATTAAGTGATCCAATAAAAGCTTGGTTGTGTGTATATCAAATTGAATTCGTGACGAATTAGCCACCGAATTCAGTAATAAGCATTCAAAATCCCTATTCTCTCCCAAACTCAGACCAGTCAGACCACATGCTCCAGATTAGATGCCCTTTCACCTCTCCACTCTGCCAAGCCGTGTAATGGGATCCTCCAGAGATCACGCAACGTGTATGATTCAGTTGGATATGGAATGTGGTGAAAAACATTCGTGGAAAGCCCCGGAAAATTCGTGTAGTAAATTGCCATCTTTCAGGATCTCAAACTGCTTTTTCTAATGCCGGATTGGACGGATATCTTGACATTTTCATCTGCTGAACCCTCGGCATCACTCCCTCGTTATTTCTACTGTGCCTGCAGATGTATTTGACGATAATCTGGTTTTCGGATAAATGCGGTTTTATTCGCTGCGTAATTTCATTTTAGGGTTATATCGAACGTGTGAGCATCGATTCGTATTTGGAGTTTTTAATAGGTTTTTGATGTTTGTTTAATGGGAGTAGGACTCTATTATTTCATTCTAGAGTCAATATAGTTTTTCACGGCACAGTTGGGGGAATAATTGTTATTTTTCCGAGGTTTCTACAGTGAAAATAGGAAAAAATAATAGAGCATTGCTGAAGCCTTCAAAAATGGTTGAAAATGAACTTGGATTGAACCCATTGAAACTTTATAGAAAATAGCGAAAAACGGTTTATTTCGTTATCCAAAATGACAACTAGTAAGAAAAAACATGAAAATCAAAAATGTAACTAACAAGAAAAATTGATAACTTTTGTGTTAACAGTTGTTAACTCAAATTTAACGAAATTTGTCGAAAACATACTTTTTCATGTTCCAATGATACTGTAATTTTTCATATTCGAAATATTAATTTTTTCAACTTTTTGTCGTTTTCAACCATGTTTTCCGCAGCAAACATTAAAATGTTACATCCAGTTTCGCAGCAGTAGCACAGTTCATTGGATTTTTTCAGAACATTCACCGTAGTATTGTATATTTTTCCATTCAATGCGAAAAACAAGATTTTAGCGAAATTAATCCTTCTTTTAGGAAAACGATCATTTTTGGACGTCAAAATTTGGGATTTAAAATTAGGTTACTTCTTCTATATTAAGAGAATTTGAGATTAAAAAAAATTAAGAAAAGCCCTGAGCAGGAACTTATGAGCGCTCGATCCTTGGTGGAGCAATAAAACTATAACCTCAAAACTTTATAGGGGATTTGAGATTGATACCAAATATATACATGCAGAACAATCGGAACTTTATTCTGAAAATTATTCAAAAAATGAAATATGTGAAAAATGAATAATTGAATGAATTCAATTCTATGGTTCTGATGATGCGACGCTCTTGAAATTTTTCATGAATATTCAGTATATCAGTCCTGATTCACAAAATAAATTTCACTTGAAGCGGTTATCCTATTATGAAAATATAGATATTCTTCTTTTCAATATGCCAGTTGAATTTTTTATGGTTCTGTTCAGTATAACAGTCTTCATTGAAATGAAAATTTACTTGAATCGGATATTCTGTTATGGAAATATAAAAATTCTTCTTTTCAAAATTACAACTGTATTTTCTATGGTTCTGTTTATACTATGGCCACAAAATTTTGTATGAGGCTTATTATGAGCATTTTGCATATGGCCGCAACATTTTATTTTGATGGATTTCGTTTTGTCTAAAATAAAAAAAATTCCATATTTTATGGAACAACCTGTACGATTTGGCTGGTTAATGAACATAACCGAGCCATTTGTGAACCAAACTAACCCTGAAAATTTAAAGTCTTTCGATCAATATCTTCGAAAGTTATTGTGCTAACGGCCGGACGGCCCCACGGACAAAATTGATTTGACCACGAATTCGTCATCAGAGTCTAACCCTATCGTTTAAGACCATTGTTGGCTCACAATTCGAAAATTACATTTGGGCAGAGCGATATAGCACTCGTTTAAGGAGAACAAACGCTCAAAAATGATGATTCTATATGGAAAAAAAATTACAATGTGTTTGAGAAAGGTGGGTATAAAAAATGTGAATACAAAAGTCAGTCTTTTCATTACCTACAACTTTGTCAATATATTTCTATAGGACTGGTAGTTTTGCCGGAGATCTAAATGATGCCATTTTTATATGTACGTTATCTTGAAATATAAAAAAACTTAATTCAAAAGAATTCACCGCAATAATAATGAGATTATTCAACAAATTTTCATTTAGTTCGTCGTTGTGTCAAGTCGTATCAAGGCACAATTAGAATTCCAATTCAATTACTCGAGACAGTCGCCGTAGCATGATTAATTGCCCGTTTCTGAATTGAAGTCAGAAGTGCCTGACTCTGGCCGTTCTTACTAGAAAATTTATATTCCTTCTTTATTCAATTTAACGTTAATGTTTGACGAATAAAGGGACTGGGCTGTAGAATTAAAGTTAAGAAGAAAGAAAGTCGTTTCTACAGGGTGATTCCGGAGGAGACCGTCAGATTTCAGGGGAAGTTTACACTAGAGTCGAATTTTGGCGATGTAACTACAGCTTACCATAGTTACATAGTTGACAGTTAATACAACCAACTTTTTGACTCCCTTTCTGATAAAGCCAGCGATTTAATCTCTGAGTACCCTTCGGCGGAGGTAATCTTTTTAGGCGACTTCAATGTTCACAACAAAGAATGGCTTGGATCCACAAAAACTGATCCACAGGGCAGAGCGGCAGAGGCATTCGCTATTAGCAACGCTCTACATAATCTTATCCACGAACCGACGTACTTTCCCCGCTCAGCAGGTCATAGCTCAAATCCGCTTGATCTTTTTCTGACCACCCACCCCGAACCGTATACCACCACAGTGTGTGCTCCTCTGGGTCGCTCCGATCATGGACTTATCACAGTGGAATTCCCCACTCAGTCTCAGATGACTGAAGGTGCACCACGGCGCACCCTATGGCATTACAACGCTGCTGATTGGGAAGGTCTCCGAGACTTTTTCTCTGCTTTCCCTTGGATATCTTCTTGTTTTTCTAGTGCGGATCCTTCGGAGTTATGTAAACAGGTTACCGAAACAATTCTCACAGGTATTGAAACTTTCATCCCTCACACTCAAACCGCGCCCCAGCTTCCACGACATAAGCCTTGGTTCTCCAGGGCGTGTGACAGGGCAAGACTGGTAAAGGTTCAAAGCCATAAGATATTTCTGCAAAACCCCACTTCTGAAAACTGTCACGCTTTCGTAGAGGCAAGAAACGCATATAATCGAACCATTGCTCAGTCCAAGGACGCCTTCAACACTCGTATAAATAACAAAGTCCTATCCTGCCCCAATGGTGGAAAATCATTTTGGTCCTTGGCAAAAAACATCAGTCAAAACTTTTGTAAGAGCGCATTTCCACCACTGATTTTGGATGACGAAATTGTTTCTACCTCAAAAGGGAAAGCCGAAACATTCGCCAAAATGTTTGCTGCAAATTCTACTCTGAATCCACCACCCAGTCTTCACCCCCCGGCGATTGCCCCTGGTCCTCATAAAATGTCTGAAATAACCTTCAAAACCAAACAGGTCTATAAGATCCTGATGTCCCTCGATACTAGAAAATCCTCTGGTTTAGACGGTATACCAGCAATCGTTCTCAAAAACTGCGCCCCGGAACTTGCGCCAATTCTAACACGCCTCTTTCAGTTATCATATAACCAAGGTATATTTCCAGACGGCTGGAAGAAAGCCCGCTTACAGCCTGTCCCAAAAAAAGGCCCTAAGTCGCTCCCCACCAACTACAGACCGATCTCTCTTCTCTCAACTGTCAGTAAGGTTATGGAAAAGGCCATCAATATTCAAATCCTAAAACACTTAGAGAAACACAAGCTGATACACGATCGACAATATGGATTCCGCCAACAGAGGTCCACTGCAGATCTTCTTACTCTTGTGACTAACAACTGGGAAAAATCGCTTGAATTTTCGGCGAATCGCAAGTTGTTGCTCTTGATATATCCAAGGCATTCGATCAGGTTTGGCACTCAGCGCTTCTCAACAAACTTCCATCTTACGGCCTTCCCCAGGACTTTGTGGGTGGATCAGCAGCTTCCTCTCTAATAGAGCCATATCTGTCGTAATAGACGGGCATGCATCAAATTTTATTCCATCAATGCAGGCGTGCCCCAGGGATCCGTTCTGGCACCCACTCTGTTTCTACTGCACATCAATGACCTGCTCTCTTCCACTGTCAACCCCATTCATAGCTACGCCGACGACAGCACTATCCATGCTAGTGTCCACTTCTCCAGGGCTGTACCCGAGAACGAGCTGAACAGCAGGCGTCAGGCCATGCACGAATCCCTTTCCTGTGACCTCAAAACAATTCTTGATTGGGGCGCCAAGAACCTGGTGCAATTCAACTCTTCCAAAACTCAATCATGCCAGTTATCACGTAGAAAGGTTGCCAACGCCCACCGCATTCAGATGAGCGGAAACATTTTGGAAAACATGGAGACATTCGATCTCGTCGGCATCTCGTTCGAGCGGGACCTCAGCTGGCACGGGCAGGTTTCTTCTGTGGCCTCATCGGCTGCTAAAAAGTTGGGATTCCTATTTAGAGCACGAAAATACTTCTCCCCCTGTAACCTTTATACTCTGTATGTCTCTCAAATTAGACCGTGCATGGAGTACTGCTCCCACATATGGGGAGCGGCAGCCAAATCAACGCTTAAAATCCTCGACTCCATCCAGAGGAAGGCAATCCGACTCATTAGTGATCCCAATCTAACAAGAAATCTCCCTTCCTTAGCCCATCGACGTGCTGTGGGTGACCTTTCGCTATTTTACCGATACTATCACGGCCTGTGTTCCGAGGAATTAGCATCGATTGTCCCTCCCTCGGATAATCCCAACAGAACCACAAGAAGGACATCGCACATGCATCCCTTTACCGTCCAACTCTCCACGCATAGAACATCGACCTTCTCCCGTACTTTCATCCCAAGGGTCTCTAGAGTGTGGAACCAACTTCCTGCCCACGCCTTTCCTCAGAATGTTAACCTCCAGTCTTTTAAAGCACATGTTAATAGACTGAATCTGTCCCTCCTCTCCCGACACCCACGGTACACTAGTACTTAGGCCTGAGCCTTCGTGGTCTGTCTCAGATAAAAAAAAAAAAAAAAAAAAAAAAAAAAAAATATACGTATTTTCTGATAAAGACAGAATTCACATCGAAAATTCTTCCAACTAAGCGTTCTCTACTTATAATTCCAACCCTATAAACTTTTTTTCTCAGATGACCTCACACTAAATAATCTGAAGGGTTCAAATCAGACGATGTTTATGGCCAAGCAATAGGACCCCCACGACCAATCCATCTGTTCGGTTAATTCACACACAATTTTTTCACATTCAATTTAGTGGACTCTAACATTTTCTGCGGAAAGATTGAATGGTGAAATTAAACTACCAAATATTTTGAAAAATGAACTTGGACTTGGACCTGAGATTGATATCAAATATATGAATGCAGAATCTTAGCACTATCGGAATTATATTCTTGAAGTTATTCAGAGACTGAAATATGTAAAAAATACATAAATAATTGAAACAATTTAATTCTTTGGTTCTGATGTGCGATTCTTTTAAAATTTTGCCTGAAGATTTAGTATGTCAGACTTCATTCACAAAATGAAATTCACTTCAATCGGACATCCTGTTATGAAAATATAAAGATTCTTTATTCAATATTCCAATTTTATTTTCCATGGTTCTGTTACACTATCACCACACAATTTTGCATGAACACTCAGTACATTCATCTTCATTCACCAAATCAGTTTTACTAGAATTTTCTTTAATCTATGGTCACACTATGGCCTGAGGCTTTAAGGAGCTTCTTGCGTGCGGCCGCAACGTTTCGTTTGGTTTTGTTTTGTCTGAGATATTGAAGAACGAAAAATTTTGAATGCCCATTTTTTATGGAACACCCTCTACGATTTGGCTAGTTAACAAAATTAACCGAAGGATTTGGGACCCGAACTCCCTCTGAAAATCTCTAGTCGTCAGGACAATCCGTTCGAAAGTTATTGTGCTAACGGCCGGACGGCCCCACCGACAGAATTCAATTTGACCACGGATTCTTCATCAGGAAGTCAAACCCTATCGTTTGAGACCATTTTCGTCTTAAAATTTGAAAATTACAGACATTTGGACGAAACGATATAGCACCCGTTTAAGTATAACTAGCGCTCAAAAATTCATAGCTACTCAATTCATAATGTAATCCACGGAATATCTAAACTCGTTTATTAATCTAGAGATTTATGGTCTCCATTTATTACTCGATGTCATCAGAAAACTAGCTTATTAAATAACTATAAATATTCTGGAATAACCTTCCCAATGGAGGGTTCAGAATAAATAAGTTCCTTGGGGTGAATCTAAAAATACGGGAAATGCTGGAAAATAAATTCCTTGAACCCTCCCAAAACTCAACCACAAATTCGAGCCTTATCGAATAAGGAACTATCGAAGAAAAGTAAAAGCGAATTCCGCTGGGTTCAGCTATTAACAGTGTGGCCATATGTTGTTGGTATGATTTATATTCACCTATCGCACAGCCTAAAGAACTTTATGGTCTGTAGGACCCAGTAAGGGCTACAAAGAGTATAATTCTCGGTTTCCTACCTGGAACAATCCTCAGGCTTGCGATTCGGAAAAAGGTTTGCGGATTGATAGAAGCGAACGTGTGCTGAATACAGTTCGCAGAGCTTTTTTCGCTCTTGTGGGTCTTATTAACGTACATCCGTTACGATATATGTTCGACAGGGGTTTAAGTTGGCATTTTTATTGTTGAATCTGGGTCATTGTACATCTGAGAAATGAATCTAATACCAGATACTATAATTGTCTCGTCCTTGATATGTATCCATTGATGATGCAAAATTGGAACATTTGTGAAACCTGTAGTTCCGTTCGCATATAAAATTATCGAGTTATTACATTTTCAAACTTGCAATGCAGATATCAAAATAATGTGTGCATAACTTGACAACAGTGCATGGCAGAGAATATTTTTTAGTAGGTCATACTGTGAATTTGGTATTGAATCGTTACATAAATGAAAATATAAGTAGTTCCATTTGAAATAAGGAAGTAGATTTACGTTTGAGATAGACGAGGCAACACTGTCGATTTTAAAATATTTCAGGCGAAGATATCCTTCATCCTTAAGGCTCCACCTTAAATTTCAAAAATAAATATTCACTGGTTCTCCAAAAACGTCAAATACAAATATAGGCCAACTTGAAAGGAAAGCCGTTTCTGTAGGCTATAGCTTTTGAGATCTGTAAATTTAACTTCAGGTATCCTGAAAGCTGTTAATCATTTTTCATTCATATATAAATTCAATTTTCAAGTTAAAATAGACAACAGAATTCGAAAGCTATTCTACATTATTTTCAATCAGGAATTACACTCACCGGCAGAGAAACTCGCCTTCCTAAAATTTTGCCGAAGTTAGTTGTCCAAGAACATTCGTAATTTTTCAACCATTTCAATGGTTTTTACGCCAAAATGTAGATAAATTCTCTGGTATTAGAAAAAAACTCAGTAACTTTTTCCAAAAATGTTGCTGCAGATGTTTATGCAGGTTGAAAAGGAACCGTTTACCTATTCGTGACCTAATTTCTTAACATCCTGTAAAACAGTTCGGTAAATTTGTAGAGTTTACTCTCACTTCATCACAGAGACATCCAGATGTTCTTTAGCTGTATTCTAAGTTGAAAATTGAGTCTTTACGTGAAAAATCAAACAAGTGAAAAATTACGCATTAGTCATTGTAGTTCTCGAGGAGACGAAACATATAAATCTACCTGTTAATAGAGCTTGGCGTATTTATAAAATTATAGGATTTTATTCAAAAAAAGTCAAGCTGAAATGAACTGAAAATTACCAAAAAATATGGTCTTTGTAATGGACTAAGCGTAAACTCCATAAGTTTTCACAACTGTTCCATATAGTGTTAAGAAATTAGACAACAAATACATGGTCTCTTTGCACCTAATATAAATATGCTATCAACATTTTTGGAACATTTCTTGATATACCACAGAATTTATCTACAATTTGACGTAAAAACAATTGAAATATCTGTGACAAATTATGAAAGTTCTTGAGCAACAAACTTTTAGTTTGGCGAGTTTTTTTGCAGGTGAGTGTATAAGAAAAACCTGAAAACATAGCTTCGAACAAAGTTACTATAAAACGGAGATAATTTCTATTCCGTTGTACATTATTAAACATTCGAGTGGAATATAAGAGTAAGAGAACGATCACATGGGAATTTCGTGAGGTTCAACGATAAAGAGAAGCAAAGAAACTATTTTAACCAGTAGAGGCAAGGTTGGGTAGTATGGAGCATTTATTGAAGAATCAATAAGTCTGGTTTTCGAAAAAAAGAGGATATCAGATGGAGAATTATTGAATAGGATCTGGAAATGCGTAGATCGGTGAATGCGAAATATGATCGAGAACCATAAAGAAAAAACTTGTGTACTCTGGTCTGAATGAACCATTTTCCAATCAACAACCCTGAATATATTTCTTTGTTTAAAAAAGTTCCTACTTCTCTGACGCTTTTCGAGCGCTCGTTCTCCTTAAACGAGTACTATATCGTTTTGCCCAAATCTCTGTAATTTTCGCCGAAATTGGTCTCAAACGATAGGGTTGACCCCCTGATGAAGAATCCGTGGTCAAACTCAATTTGATCGACCATCCGTTCGTTAGCACGATAACTTTCAAAGGGATAGTCTTAGAGACTTGAGATTTTCAGGGTGAGTTCGGTTTTCAAATGCCTTGGTTAAGTTCGTTAACCAGCCAAATAATACAGGGTGTTCCATAAAATACGGCTATTCAAAATTTTTGTTCCTCGATATCTAACTAAACCAATCGAAATGAAATGCTGCGGCCACATGCGAAATCCCCCAGAAAGTACGAAGGAAGCTTCACACAGGGTGTCCCAAAACTCGACGTCAATCCGGAACCGGGTGAAAAGGCAAGTAATGCTGGTTGTCAGAAAAATATGAAAAAAAATCTAAGATGCATAATTTTAAAATAATGGGCATTTAAAAAAATACGCAAAATTCCACACCCTGTGACAGTCTTATCGCTCCTGTTGCCACAAATATCAACTTACCAGCTGCTCGAGGTTTCATAAAAATAGGGCTTGCTTTTCAAAAGAAAAATTCAAAATAAACAATTGCCTAGTTTCAACTGACTTTATTGAAAATTGTTTTGTCAAAAGTTGGCGCATTTAGTAAGGATTCCAAAATGGTATAATACTTGTTAAACTGTAGCTGCCGCAGTTCAAATTTATTATCGATTGCCTTTGAATACACTTTTTTTTAAACTGCTTCCTAGTAAAAAAGTCCAATGGATTCAAGTCCGGTGAATGGGCCGGCCATCAGATTGGACCAGAACGTCCGATCCATTTTCCGGGAAAAAATGTTAACAGAAAAAAAAATTCCAGAGAAATTTCTCAGGAAATATTTTTTTTGGAAAAATTATTTTCTCTGGAAATTTTTTTTTGGTAACATTTTTTCCCGGAAGATAAATCGGACGTTCTGGTCCAATCTGTTTACCGGACTTGAATCCATTGGACTTTTTTATTGGGAAGCAGTTTAAGAAAAAGTGTATTCAAAGACATTCGAAAATAAATTTGAACTACGGCAACTACAGTTTAACAAGTTTTATACCATTTTGGAATCCTTACTAAATGCGCCAACTCTTGACAAAACATGCCAAACTTGCGTAGTACATTTTGTTTTCAATACAGTCAGTTGAAGCTAGGCAATTGTTTATTTTGAATTTTTTTCTGAGAGGCAAGCCCTATTTTTATGGAACCTAGAGCAGCTGGTATACAAATTTTGATTACAGTTTAGACCACCATTATTCAAGGTTACACAGCAAAAAAAAAGTTGGAAAAAGTTGATATTTGTGGCAACAGGGGCGAAAAGACTGTCACAGGGTGTGGAATTTGGCGTGTTTTTTTAAATGCCCATTATTGTAAAATCATGCAACTTAGATTTTTTTTAAGCATTATTTGCCTTATCACCCGGTTCCGGGTTTACGTCGAGTTTTGGGATACCCTGTATATCGTTTCAGATCTATCTAGGTTAACTTCTAAGTTCTAGAGAATAAATACACATAGATAAAACTCCAGAAATAACGTGATATGAGCCACTATAATATAAAAAAAATATTGTATTGTTGTGAAAAAAAATTAATCGAACATAAAATTTAATATCCAACATCTGCATTCTGCACAATAGGGATTATTTCAGATGGAAATTAAACTTGAGGTTTTAACATTTTCCGCAAACACGTAACTGTTTTCACGTATCATTATAGTCGCATCACGAACAGAATAATTCCTTTCCAGCCATCCCTGCATTCATTTATTCTTCATTATTCACTATCTCCGCCCTACACCTGCGGTGTCAAACGAGCGGTGACACATTTTCCAGTGGAAAAACAGGCCAAACAAACAAGGTACAGTGTATCATGAAAAACGAGACAAATATAACCATTAAGACTTGCCGTCTCCGGCGGGCTTTTCTGAAATTATGAAAAATGGGACACCTTCAGCTTTTATCAGGTGAATAAGTGAATAATCTGGCCTCATACACTGGGGGAAAATTGAATTGCTCATTTCACCTGTAATATTTTGTTCTCCCGAAGAATGGAGTAACGAATATTAATCTAGAGATAATAGAAAGATGAAATCTGCATTGTATTAATGCATAGGGTGGTCAAAATACGATGTCTTTTGTAGAGATCGCTTTAGATAAGTCTGGCTGAATTGTATCCCAACTCTCTCTACCCCTCTCTCTCTCTCTCTCTCTCTGAGCGCTACATTCTAGGGAAACTCTGTCTCATAATTTGAGTCTTTGAAATATTGAGTTATTATTTAGGATCTTCTTAAATAATGCTTGCTTTTCGTATACAATTTTCCGGTCAGCATTCGCCAGCTGTCGTCATAAAAACTTCAAGAACTTGTAACTTTCAATTTCGTCACTCTATAATTTTTCATATCTTGCAGAACACAAACATCGATTACTCGAGAGTTTGATTGGAACTAAAGGTTTTTCCAATAAAAGGTCTTATTTTGATATTAAAAAAAATGCCATTTTTCAGTATAAATGTTCGGATATTTATTTCATCATAAATAAGGCGTTATGCCGTCAATAGTGGAAAATAACATCAGGCAAATGATCACCACGACCACGCTTGCAGGACCTTATCCTTTCAATGAAATTTTCCATAACCAAATCGCAAAGTGGCTGCCATATGTCCTCGATATCCTCACGAATCTTTGAGGTCTTCAATCGACGCTGGGCTATTGGCGTAGACCTTCTCTTTTACGTGACCCCGAAGGAAGAAATCAGAAGGTGTAAAATCACGAAATCTCGGTGTCCAATTGTGCTCACCCCTTTCTGCCATAATTTCGGCCATAAAAACGATTCAAGGAATGCCCAATTTCAAAGAACGACGAGGAATGGACAAACCTGGGTTTTCTTCAACACTTTCGGCTATAGCCGCAATATTCTATGCTGTTCTTGGGCGACGTGCACATGTTTTATTCTTCACATCACTAACTTGTACCAGCTCGAATTTTTGCATCAATTTCTTTATTGCGACAAGGTGCTTCAGGACGACCCAAAAATGTTCGATTTTTATGAACCGTCCCTGCCAAATTTTCACCAATTTATAATGAATTCTAATAATTTCAATGCTTTCTTGAAAATTATATCGTTCCATTTTTATTAATGCCGTCGTTTCTACTTGTCAAATGTCAAAAAATGACAGTTTCAAACGTGACATCTACCGAAATAGCTTGCTATTCAAAATAACACCTCTTATTGGAAAACCCTTAAGTTGTCTAGCAATTCATTTCTGATGTTTTTTAAGCTGGATTATATTATTGGAACCCAGATTGTTTTGAGGTTGACCAATGGGATTATCAGTAACTGACATAAGGCTGCTTTCTTCAATTTTTTATGTTTCAGTTTTTCTTATTTCGCTTTATGAAAGCTTCGCCCCATAAAATCCTGTGGTCTTCATTCAAAACATGTTGGACGCGCACAACATTTCAACGTTGTGAACTTGTGCCGTGTGTTTATTATTCTGTATTGGGATAATTGGTCTGCCTCTCCCCTACTCTGATATACCTACTAACGGCTAGAGTCTGTTACAGGCAATTTTGTCAGTTTGGCAACATCGTCTGTTAGTGTTTAGTTCCTCGATGCATTGTTTTTACATTTTCATTTCGATTTGACGTCCACAAACTGAATTATTTCACAGATTTGGTGGCAGTTTATTGTTACTTAAGGGTAGGTACTCCGGTAATTATGGCTATGGAAAATTACGAAAATATTGTAGAGTGTTTTCCAATAAGAAGTGTTGTTTTGAATAGCCCGCTATTTCGGTAGATGTCACGTTTGAAGCTGCAATTTTTTGACATTTGATAAGTAAAAACTACACCATTAATAAAAATGGAACTATACACGCTTCAAGAACGCATTGAAATAATTGAAATTCACTATAAAAATGGTGAAAATTTGGCAGAGACGATTCGTAAAACTCTAACATTTTTGGGTCGTAGTGAAGCACCTTGTCGTACCGCAATAAAGAAATTGGTGGAAAAATTCGAGCTGTTAGGACAAGTTAGCGATGTGAAGAATAAAACCCGTGCACGTCGCTTAAGAACAGCAGAGATTATCGCTGCTGTAGCCGAAAGTGTTGAAGAAAACCCAGGTTTGTCCATTTCTCGTCCTTCTTTGGAATAAGGCATTCCACAAACGTCATTACACTATATTTTGCATAAATATTTGTGTCTTAAGGCTTATAGAGCTCAGTTAACACAAGAACTCAAGCTTGCCGATCATCAACAATGTCGTGTCTTTACTGATTTGGTCGTTGAATGACTCGGAATTCCATCGAAAAATCATCTTGAGTGATGAGGCCCATTTCCACCTCGGTGTTTTTGTCAAAAAGCAAAATTGTCACATCTGGGGCTCAGAAAACCCAAGAGTTATTGTTGAAAAGCCTCTCTATCCTGAACGTGTGACTGTTTGGTGCGGTTTATGGTCCGGCGGCGTCATTCGACCTTACTTTTTCCCGAATGAGGCTGGAACAACAGTTACGGTGAATGGATTGCGCTATCGAGAGTCGAGTAATGATTTTTATGGCCGAAATTAATCTGGACAACGTTTACTTTCAACAAGACGGTGCTCTGTGCCACACAAGCACAAGCACAAGCAAGTTTCCGGACCGTGTTATCTCTCGAAGAGATGATCACAATTGGCTACCGAGATCTTGTAATTTAAACACCTCACGACTTTTTCCTTTGGCACCACGTGAAGGAGAAGGTCTGCGCCAATAGCCCAGCTTCGATTCAAGACCCCAAAGATGGAATTCGTTAGGCTATAGGGGACATAGGGCAGCCACTTTGCGATTTGGTTATAGTAGATTTCATTGAAAGGATATATGGTCCTGTAAGCGTGGTCGTGGTGGTCATTTGCCTGATGTTATTCTCCACTATCAACGGCATAGCTTCTTTTTTTGATGGAATAAATATCCTATCATTTATATTGAAAAATTGCATTTTTCTTTGAATATCAAAATAAAACCTCTTATTGGAAATACCTGTATTATTATTGAGGCGTAGGGTTATCTCTATGTTTACTTCTCACCTCGAGCTCATGAATGTAGTAGCCTTCAAAAGTTGAAATCAAAGAACGTACAAAATAGCTCCGAAATGAAATACTGATAAGTTGAAGATTGTCCAACTCTAACATACATATATAATTTGAAGTTTCATGACTGAGGAACAGGAAACTTTTCCATGTGTGATGATTCATCATGATAAAGCCGTAATTTTCCTTAATTCTAACTTACTGAGTGAGAGGATTATTTGTTCTAGCTCATTTAATCAGAAAGAATTACCTGTTTTTGTCCTCTGGTCATAGTCAGGATTCCTTTTTTGTTCCCATTTTATACTGCAGTCATTTGATGACTGGCTAGGCAACCAAAGAATGGAAAAGTTCAACAAAATTCATTAAGAAATAAAATTAAACCTATAGTGTTCGGGATATTTCAATTGAAATCATCATTTATCCAATATGAAGAGGCGCTCGAGAGCTTTCCTTATTCACGTCAGGGCTGAACACATTAATACTCATAAAATATTGAAAATAAATCACTGTATTTGAACTAAGCAATCAATCACGTTGTATGTCTTCCACAAATTAGGGAAAGGTGAGGTATAATGATCCTCTTAAGGGAAAATTTCAATTGTGGCTAAAGTTGAAGGCAAAACCGCAAGATTCCAATTGTTGAAGGTAGTGAATTTACTTAACTTTGTATCTGCCTACTTATTTTTCATTTGATCTATGTAGTTTTTTTGTATAACATATTTTTGTAAAAGTTTAGTAGAGGATCATTTTATACACCCCTGTGGATAAAATGATCCCTGGGGTAGGGGCAAAATGATCCCAGGGATCATTTTGTACTGTGAGTTAATAAAAATCAAATAAAAATGAAATAATAAACTCTGCTGTTTATTTGAATGATAATATGTATTGTTCATAACAATTTAAGTATGTAAGCAAGTCACACAAAACAAAATATTCTATGGGTTGAAAAATAAATTTTCTTGGGCGTTTCTCAAAGTCGAGAGAAATTCATCCACCACATTCTTATTAAAACCTCGCGCACGCATTGTAAAGTCTGGATATCTACTTCTAAATCCACGAAGCCATTCAAGTCCAGCTTTCCTTTAGCTTCGGAAAATTGATGCGGTAAATTATTTTTTCTGCCATTTGGTGGGCTAAGGTTAATAATTCCTGAGTGGTCAGCCCGTATATTATTCTGGACTCCATGTCAATAAGTTCCAGTTCTTGTTCCAGGTTGAACACTGTTTGTTTGCTACCTAACTTTTTAGCTGAGCAACATCTATTTTATTTTTACCTTCGGCTCTTCTTTCTAATACCATTACAGGGACCTCAAATTTTCTTCTAGCGGTTTTGTAAGCCATACCATCTCTATAATGCCTTTTGCATATGTTCTTCAGGCCTCTTTTGGCGATAAGTTTTACGTTTATAAATTCTCGGCCTGATTTGTAAACAAAAACTATTATGGGGTGGGTAAAATGATTCCAGGGATCATTTTAGAACACACAGAAGGGATCATTTCACCCAAATACGAAATTACAAAATATCGATCAAAACAAAACCTCACATACCGCGTGCGATGATCGAACATGGCTTAAATATCAGCTAACTGCTACTAATACCCGCCAAAATAAAACAACATTTCAGTAAAAACACTTACATGTAAAAAAAACGAAAGACCAAAAACCTGCTTACTTTAGATCAGAATCACGCCAAGCACTCGCACCGCATTGACACATTTTACAGGTAACTCGCAGGGGCGCAGAACAACATGTTTCATGTGTATTTGAATAGATGGTACAAGCTGTTTCTGATTTACGGTGGGGGATCATTTGACCCTTAGGGATCTTATTACCTCACTTTCCCCTACAACGGAAGTGGATATGATATACAAGAAACAAATGGTTGTGACCAACCACCTATGACAGTAATTCAGACAGAACAATGGCATGCTGTTTCTTGAAACCCAAGGGCCGAAAGGGTTTTAAAGGGTTGAATATGACAAAGTAACGGACGTTGCCAGCGGCGAAACCCCAAACATCGTTCCGGATACGCTCGCCTTCTCAGAGATATCGGCCAGACCACCAGCTGAAAATGACAATGTAACTAATGGAGCATGTCCAGAAAATGAAGAGTTTATCGCCTAAAATAATAAACGGGGTCAAACGATAGAATCGGGCTTGCCCAAGTGGTGGGTAACATCGAAAGGTTTCAAGTCACGTCAGATGGTATTGAGTTGAAATATTTCAATTTTAATTTCACCTTTGAGGGGCGAAATCTTTAAAAACCTCAGGAGATATTGAAATACCTAATGTACTACATGAATGCTGAGTTTGTTTTCATTAGCCTAAAAAATAATCGAGATATTGCATTTTCACACAGACAATGCAGATGTCAAAAATTTCAAGAATTTGTGCGAAATTGGCATTGAATCGATACATATAAATGAAAATATAGGTCGTTCCATTTGAAATAAGAAATGCGTTCTAGATAAATGTGGCAACACTGTCGATTTGAATATATATAAGGCGAAGAGTTCCTTCATCCTTAAGGTTGCCCCTAAACTTTCAGAACGAAATATTCACTAGTTCTCAAGTAATTCTATTAGGCCAAGTTAAAAAGGAAATCCTGTACACTATCGATAGAACATGGAGTATTCATTAAGGGACAAATTATAATGAATAATTGAATAATCGAAGAGAAGGAGTAAACTGTAATATTTTCCTTATGTTTCTCAATTTTTATGGCACGTTTCGTTTCAACATTCAGTACATATTTAGGTGAGTAATGATGACAAATATGCAAAAATTTCGTGCAAATCGTTCGATTACACGAATTTTAAAAAGTGTTTTCAATACTTTTTTCATATTTTCCAAACTGGAAATTTCATCGAATAAGAATTTTTAGGAGATTGATGATGTTCGAACCTCTGCAATTTTGTGAAAATCGAATGATAGGAAACGAGAAAGATTCTGTCTGATATTTGTTACGATTCATTTTTCATATTGTTTTGAAACAAACTCGTTTTTGGTTTATTCCATGAATTGTTGATTTCAGGTTCAATTTGCATCATTGTCATAACATAATTAATTCCTTTCATAATTTCAATGCATTGTTCATTTGCAAATTAAATTCTAAAATTCTCATTGTTGATTGTAATTTTGATTGTTTGAGGTTTTCATCTCATTGTCATTTAAAATTATAGATTTCATTTTCAATTTTCACATAAGGTTTTCTAGATTGGAAGTTCGTCGATGCATGGGTAGATGTCACTGTTGGTCAAACGTTTCATTTTCCTTTGAATTAATTCTGCGTATTATTGTGTATTTCTTGTAGGTAACTATCAGTTTTTTTTTACTCGTTTTATAACTTTTGAAATCTGGCTTCTGATGAATTCAAATTTTAAATTCATATATTATTCCTAGAGCTTTTCGTGAGTTCAGACATAGTCATAAAAGAAAATTGCACTAGAGTTGTAGAAGTCAATTTGATATAGAAATATTAGTTTAATTGGTAAATTCAGCTGTGAAGGCATTATTTAAAATCAATAAAATCGGATAGCCTAAAATTACTTTTATGGATTCTGGACAAACATAATTTGGATAATAACTTCGGCTTCAATTTATTTGGACCAAACGTTGAATGGTGACATCGACCATCCCATTGACTAGCTTCCCAAGGAGAAATCCATTAAATTTTCTTGGTGGAAAAATCCTGAAAGAGCATTCGAGGCCTACCTATTGTCGTACCAGAAATAGGTTCACCGACCAGATCAAGAGGAGACATTCGCTCTAAGTTAAGTCCCTCCGTATGGTTTTTTTTTTTATTATTTTGTAATTGTAACTGTATTGTGTTAATTTATAGACTGCATTATCACTTTCAAATTTATAAATTATAGAGTCATGGAATTCTGGCAATGATGAGAGTCTTCTTGCATGAATCATTTTGTGATATTTTTTAAACTGATTATGATGTTTGATTGGGTACTTTAGACAATTGTACAAGTTATTTGCTGATTTTTGATAGATTGTTATTCTACACTGATATAGGTATCTTGAATTTAATTGTAATAAACCAATTAACGAAGCATTTCTTTTCTTGCCACATAGTGATTTCGAGGGTATGTACCCTGACCTGACCCGGTCTGAGCCAGAATTTGAGTAACTCTTTTATTATTTAATTGTAAATCTTCATATTACTAATTCTAATTTTAACTAGGTATATAATCTTATAAAGAACGTGGCATATTTCAAAATACGGTACCCACATAAATGAATAGAATAGCATCAAGCCAGCTCAGATACTCAAATTTAAATAATGATGATTTATTTGTGAGGTTCTTTTTGATCTTATTGTATGAGATCCGATATAATATTTATATCGACACATTACACATGGGTTGCCTAATTAAATTTGGTGCGGATGATGTTAAATTCTTAAAAATTTAACTGAAAATTTTCAGTATACTTCTCTCATCTGTTTTTCGAAAAAATTGTCAACCAGTTGAAAGAATTTACCTTAAAAAGTGAAAAAATAATTGTTGCCTGCTTTTTAACGAGTACCACTGTAGGGTTGCCAGGTCTGAAGAGGTGAGTCAAAGAGGTGAAAATACCCTCATCTGTTATTTGATCGTATCTAGTGCTTAGCTTATTTTATTCTCAATCCGACTGTATCATATAGGGTGCCTCATTCAAAAGTGGATTCAGTACAGGGTTGCCCCAATTTTAGATGGCGATTTCAGACAGGACCGGTGACAGATATGAGTTACGCGCTCGACTCTTTGTTTCAGACAATGATGAAACGAATCCTCATTGATGATGATTTCTATCATTATACACGGGTGTCTCACCGGCAGTGCTCATTAGAAATTTCATCTCGATTTTTTCAAACGGAAACACTATTTTTTCATTCAAATAACGATTTGCAAGAAAAGAATGAGTGGAATCTAATAAGAGTTCTCTATATCTACAATGCACAATTTTCAAGATATTCAGGAACAACTATTAGCTACGAGCATAATAAAACAGTGAATAACCCGAAAACGGCTGAAGATGGCTAGAGGAAATGATACATAAAAGAAATATGGAATTCGAAGATATATCCGAAACATTCATAATATACAAAGTGTTCCATTAGAAATAAGAAATTTGATACCATTTCTGGTGCAAACGGAAGTCACTGAGATTTGAAAATCTATCATAAATAATATGTTATATCTTCACACAAAATTTGGAAATATTCGAATTATGTTTTCTCTATAAATGTCTAATGGGCATTCCTGGTGGGACACCCTGCATAATGAGAGAAATCTTCATCAATGGGAAATCGTTTCATCATTGTCTGAAACATAGAGTTGAGCGCGCAACTCATATTTTGTCACCGCTCATGTCTAAAATCTCCATCTAAAATTGAAGCAACACTGTACTGAATCCACTTTTAAATGAGGCAACCCTATACAGTCGGATTGAGAATAAAATAAGCTTTCATTTGACACATGATACGATCAAACAACAGATGAGGGTATTTTCACCTCTTCAACCCTACAGTGAAACCCGGAAAAAGGCAGGCAACCATTACTCTTTAAGATAAAGAAAAAATGACAAAAAAAAATTCTTTGCCTTTAAGGAGGCTAACCTAACAAATTTTTGAAACATAGATAAATTGAAAATAGTAATCACCGAAATGAATACAATCTTCAATTTATAGGCTCACAGAACCTTCTTCATGCGGACTGGGATGATTTATTCAAAATGTTGTCAATGAGGGAAGAGACAGACCGGTTTCGGCCTTATTAGACCTCGTCAGTGTCCCATATCCCTCAGAGACAACATCCTATTGAAAAACTTCTACATTTGAGACCACTTGTAAGACTCTATCGAGTATTATCCTACAGATGGTGACATCTAGTAGTGAGTAGTGTCAAAATGAGAAGTCCAATCATCACAGATCGCATGCTGAAAGCATGATTCTTCCTCTTCACTCTTTGAGATGTTAGCAGTGGTCCTACATCAGGGCCTTCATGCAAGTTTCTCCGAGTGATGGAAACACCCAATTTTTCGCAACATCTTGAATAAATCATCCCAGTCCGCATGAAGAAGGTTCTGTGAGCCTATAAATTGAAGATTGTATTCATTCGATGATTACTATTTTCAATTTATCTATGTTTCAAAAACCATTACTCTTTCACTTCTTTAGGGTATATTCTCTGGTTGACGGTTTTTTCAAATAACAGATGAGGGAAATATATTGAAAATTTTCAGTTAAATTTATAAGAATTTAACATCACGCGTACCAAATTAAATTAGGCAACCCATGTGGAATGTGTCGATATAAATGTTATCTATCATTTATTTCTCATCAATTATAATTAACGGATGAGGGTATACATTTCTTATACCAGATCTCATACTATAATTGTCGAAATGTTCGAAGACCCTCTTTCTATTCAGATATCACCTTGCAGCGTGAAATTATTGATTGGTTGCCACCGATGGCTGCGTCGTTCACCAGCATCGAGTCCTCTCCAATGAGTAAAGTGGAGAATTAATTCATTTGGACAAGTGACAAGATCACCCTTATCTCGGATACAACATAATCCAGTTTGTCATAATAAATATATCCCAATTTGAATGCATTTTCTTTATGCTTCGGACATGCGGGAAACTTGGGAAGATATTTCGTCACACACATTTTGCTGTTTTTCTCTTTGGTTATAATGTTGTTATCGATAACAATTTTCCTTCGAATGAAATTTAATATTATGATTTGATTTCTCTGTACTACACTCTATCAGTGGAATAATCTAATGTCAAAGGACAATATCTCGGGTAGCATCAATGTACAATACTCTTGAGACCTCAGCTAGGGACTTTTTTGTTTCACGTATTGTATTTTGTTAGCTCTCAATTCAAAAGAATATATATATCTTCTTGAGAACAAAAGTAAGGTAGGTACAGGTAAAATAAAGGGTTTTCCAATTTTTTATTTTGATAGTCAAAGAAAAGTGCCATTTTTCAATATAAATGATCGGATGTTTATTTCATTATGGAGAAGAATGCCGTTAATTGCGGAAAATAAAATCAGGCAAATGACCACCACTACTACGCTTATAGGACCATATCCTTTTAATGAAAATTTACATAATCAAATCGAAAAGTGGCTGCCCTATGTCCTCGATAGCCTCGCGAATTCCATCTTTGAAGTCTTGAATCGACTCTGGGCTATTGGCGTAGACATTCTCTTTCACGTGGCCTCAAAGGAAGAAGTCACAAGGTGTTAAATCACAAGATCTCGTGGCTAATTGTGATCAACTCTTCGAGAGATCACAAAGTCCGGATCATTTTCATGCATTTCAACTACCCAATCAGCAAAGACAGGACGTTGTTGATGACCGGCCGGCTTGAGTCCTTGTGTTAACTGAACTTTATAAGCCTTAACACCCAAATCTTTATGCAAAATACGGTGTAATGACGTTTGTGGAATGCCTAATTCCAAAGAACGACGAGGAATGAACAAACATGGGTTTTCTTCAACACATTCGGCTACAGCAGCAATTTTCTCGGCTGTTCTTGAGCGACGTGCACGGGTTTTATTCTTCACATCACTAACTTGTCCCAACAGTTTGATTTTTTCCACCATTTTCTTTATTGCGGTCCGACAAGGTGCTTCACGGCAATCTAAAAATGTTCGAGTCTCTGCAATTTCACCATTTTCATAGTGAATTTTAATAATTTCAATGCGTTTTTGAAGCGTGTATCGTTCCATTTTTATTTATGGCATAGTTTCTACTGTTCAAATGTCCAAAAATGACAGCTCAAAACGTGACATCTGCCGAAATAGCGGGCTATTCAAAATAACACCTCTTATTGAAAACCCTTCACTATTGTCTCAGCATGCTCATCTTCCTCCTGATTAAAAGAGTAGAACGGCGGCGAAAATCATTCCTTCTCTCCATGTTATACTATTCCAAATCTGCAGCTCATTATGTCAAGTTGTTCAGATAATTTGAACATCATTTTTCCATGAATAAGGTCTCATTAAAAAAGCCCAGAAGTATGACGGTTTTTCAATCCTCATTAACTCAACAGCACTGAGCATCAAGTACTAGGAGGAAAATTTTGAATCTACTTTTTCAAGACAATTTCTATGAAAAATAACCCCGTTAGATATGAAAAATATACAATGTTCAACAAGAGGCCAAAATTTGAAAATACGTCATCCGTACAGCAAGAATGGGAAGAATTAAAAAAAATTAAGAAAAGCCCTGCACAGGAGCATTTGTGCGCTCGTTCTTTGGTGGAGCAATAAAAAACTACTACCTCAAATTTTAAATGGGATTTGAGATTGATATCAAATATATAACTATGTGATTCTACGTTGAACCATTTCAAATCAATTATTTTGCCGTTCAACTTCGTCCGCATTGCCTTGTTTTTGCTGATTGTGCACAGCCGAGGCCTACGTGCCGGCGCTTAGCTTGTGGGAAAAACAGAGAGGTTTTGATCTTGTTGAAAGCAACACTCCTGAAAAAATTGTCTGTTTAAAAGTGTATTTTTTCTACTGAAACACAAAACTATATATTGGGTGTCCCAAGGTGAGTGGCCTATTAGATTTTGTAACTTGACAAATGATGATTTTTTTGGTTCATCCTGAATAACTGACTACTATAATTCAAAAGCAGTGACATAGATAGATATCTAATGACTTTCTAAATTCCTGATGTAAATCTCAAGTAAAGAGCAAACTAGAGTCATTTTCGTAACACGCCAATTTGATCTAATAGGCCACTACCTTGGGACACCTGATAGTTATATGCAGAATTTCGTTACAATCGGAATTATATTCCAAAAATTCAGAAAAGGAAATATGTAAAAAATATAAATTAAAGAAATTCAAATATTCGGTTCTGATTATGCGATCCTCCTGAAATTTTGCATGAACATTTAGTATACATATTAGTTTTCATTCTCAAAATAAATTTCGCTACAATCGGGTATTCTGTTATGGAAATATAAAGATTTGTCTTTCAATATTCGAATTGAATTTTATATGGTTCTGTTAACAATATGACCACAAATTATTTATAATTCAAAATCAACACAAGGAAAACTAAAAATGAATCGTTCAAGTCTGAAGCTCCTCCCAAAATTACGAAAGAGATTTCACTCACTAAATTCCTACATTTTTCACAATATTATCTATCATCAGAAGAATTGAAAAGCATGTAAAAGTCGAGACATTTATCCAGATTATACGTAATACAAAAAAGTATTTTTTGAAATTTTCAGGGCGAATAACGAAAAAGACAATGACGACCAAACTTTTCAACGATAATTGGGGAAAATTCCTTCTGATCTTCATCCCTAACAGTCAGAATAACTTTTCATTTTTCCCGGCAAAAATTCGGATAATCCCGCATATCAGCGAACGTTTTCCTAATTATGTTATTCAAAATCTGACGGGTCGAGATCAAGTTTAATAAAAGGAAATGTAAATAAAAATTTATATTTCGAAACGTTATGAAGGACCTGAAATATTTTCCTCGTGAGAGCTCATTAATTTTCTTGAATATTACGACCTGTATACACTAAGAGATCAGTAATCAAGTTTGAATTTAACGAAATATTTATGTGACATTCTTGTCCACGGTGAATAATCCAAGCCCTCTGGTGAGTGGAAGATAATAATCAGAATTAAAAACTTCAGTATTTACTATTTGAACATGTCAATTCTCATTTCGAAATACGTAATTTTTCATGTTGAATTTAGTGTTTCATATAGCCTGCATTAAATTAGATTGGAAAAAAACATTAACATTTTCAGCACTACTCAGAATAAACGGTTCAAGTTGAAGATTTGCTCAGAATCTCAAAACCTTTTTTACTAACTGAATTACTTGATACATTTTTCAAGACATCATTCTCTATCAGAAGAATTGAATCATAGCATGTAAAAGTCGAAACGTTTATCCAGATCAAACGTCATTTAAAGAAGAATTTTTTTGGAATTTTGGTCGTCTTGGCCACTAATTTACTGTTCGAATTATAAGTAAATAGGATAAATAATAATGATGGATGAAGGGTGAATAACGAGAGAACAATGACGACAAAACTTCTAAACGATAATTGGGAAAAATCCATCTGATCTTCATCCTAACAGTCATAATAACTTTTCGTTTTTCACCGAAGAAAAATTCGGATAATCCTGCCTATTAGCGCACGTTTCCTAATTATGTTATTCAAAAGATGACGGAACGAGATCAATTTTAATTAAAGGAAATGTAAATAAAAATTTATATTTCGAACGTTAAGGTCCTGAAATTATTCTTCGTGAGATCTCATTAATTTCTTGAGTAATACGACCTGTATTCATTTAATGTCAGATCTACCAAGAGATCAGTAATCAAGTATGAATTTAACGAATTATTTATGTGACATTCTTGTCCATGGTGAAAACCAAGCCCTCTGGTGAGTGGAAGATAATAATCAGAATTAAAAACTTCAGTATTTACTGTTGACATGTCAATTTTCATTTCGAAATACGTAATTTTTCATGTGCACTTCAGTGTTTCATGTAGATTCCATAAAAGTAGATCGGAAAAAAAACATTTTATATTTTCAGCACTTCTCAGATAAACGGTTCAAGTGTGAAGATTTGCTTAGAATCTCAAAACCTATCTAACTGAATTACTGATACATTTTTCATACATCATTCTCTATCAGTAGAATTAAATCATAGCATGATTAAACGTCATCTGAAAAAGTATTCTTGGAATTTTCGGTCTATTTGGCCACTGATTTACTGTGTGGTTTCAGATTCATGGAGATCTGAATTTACTTCATCACTACATAGTATAAAACAAAGTCGCTTTCTCTGTCCCCATGTCCCTATGTCCCTTTGTATGCTTGAAATCTTTGAA
>CM024243.1:17145030-17214745 GCA_013421045.1 Propylea japonica | reverse complement strand
CTAAATCGCTGGCGTTTTTGCATGTAAACAAGCCGTGTGTAATCACGTTGCTACTAAATATCTGTGCGTTTTCATCTAATCGGTGGCTCCTGGTTCTTGAATTTGAAAACGTATTTGACATTTATCTTAGATCCTTGAAAACGATAAAACATAAACCTCACGTGGATCGCCAGATTGTTGGCAACTCAGCGAGTAGACAGTTTTGTGTGTAATCATCACAATCTCACAAGCTAATTCACACGCTTCTTAATTCGCTCAGTAGCAGCTTGTAAAGTATCTCAATGTAATCGACCCTTAAGCGAAAAGTTGGAAGCACTAATTCTGAACTATGTCCAATATTTAGTGCTTAATTAGTGCCTATAGTGATTCATCATGCTCTTTCACAGCACATCATAGTTTTTGAGAAATTTACAATTATTTTTTTTTGGTGCCGACTTCACGCTCAGCACCAAAACTTTCAAATTACCATGAAATTAATATACCATATATTTAGTTCTCAATTGCCCTTATTGGTGCTTCTGGAACCAATGGAGAAAAATGAAACGTTTTATAATATCAGAGATTATTTACCTTGGTGCTGACTTCATGATCGGCACGGCAACATATTCGAATTCTTCAAAATTTTTGTTTCTTTAATTAGTGCTCAATTAGTTCCTATAAGGCTATTGAAAAATTTGGTGCTTTCAAATTCATCAAAACAGATTGAAAAAGAGTCAGATATTTTTCGTGAAATATACACTGCGCAAAAAAATTACGCACATTCTGAAAATCTCTGGACTTCTTGCTGGCCATTCCATTCGATCGAGACTTCAACCTCTTCAAGGTACTCCTGAACGATGCGCGCATGATGGAGTGTGGCATTATCGTCCATAAAAATGAAATTTTTCATCAATGTATGGGGCAAATGTCACTACAACCTCTTCAAGAATGCTCTTTATATACCTATCAGCATTCATAGCTTCATTATCAACGACCACTAGGTCTGTGCGAGCAGTCAAAGATATTCCACCCCATACCATAATCGATCATCCCCCGAAAAACAGTAGTATTCAGGACATTGCACTGAGCATATCTTTCATGTGGACATCTGTATACAAGGAAACGTCGATCATAATGGTAGAGGCAGAATCTAGACTCATATGTGAAGAGAACTCTTTCCCAATCAGCCTCTCCCAATGGATATCCTCTCTCGCAAATCCAAAAGCGCCTTTCGATGGGATGGGGTAAGAGCTGGGCCTCTTGCTGCGACACGAGACCTTAAATCATATCTGGAAGCGATTTCTTATTGTCTGAGTGCTAATTTGCAAACCGTTGTCTCAACGAAGAAACGTTTCTTTTGAATGGCAGTTGTTACCCCGAGTCTACCCTGTCCTGGTCTTCGGACATTCTACCTGTCTCCCTGAATCGCTGCAACATTCTGGACACACTTGTATGGGAAACTCCAAACCTTTCTGCAATTCTTGTGCATGTCCATCCTTCTTCTCTCAAACTACCGATTTGGCACATTTCTCTTGGGTCAAATTGCGTGTTCGAGTTGCATAGCGATCGAGTGTAGAAATCCAACGAACGAAAAACTATTGATCACTAGAATTGATCGAGAACAACTGATTTCAGAATGACGCCAATACATTCAAAAACGTGACGCGTTTTATCTAGCAAATAATGAAATTGAAACTTTGACATTCGGAAACATGGAGAATTTTCTTTCGTCGTCTACCAGTTCTTTATATAAAGTATGATATTCTCCTTCAGTTTTACGTTTTTGTAACATTTTATGCACCCATAATCGTTTTTTTTCTTCTTTACGGCTTCGTCATCTTCATCAAGCAATACAGCCATTATGTAGATATTGGTAAAATTTCTAAACATGACACACGAGGGTTTGCTCACTTTGTAGCACTACGCTTCTAATTTTGTTTAGCAAAAACTATTCATTACAACAACCCGTCGAGATGTCGAATACGTATCGTATAATGTGAATTGCTGCCGCAACTATCGGGTCTTTGTCGTTCCGTGCCGTGTCGTGCATGTCTGATAATGTGAATCATCCTTAATTCTGATAAAATTAATTATCATTGAGAACACCTTCAGTTGTAGAATAATTTGAGATTTCCATAATGTGCGTGAATTTTTTTGCGCACTGTAGTTTCTGTTTGCACATAGTGATTCGCTACTAATGTAGTTTTATTGATTTCGGATGGAAATTATACATACCATATGATCTGCGTTGACATAGTTTGCTGATGTACAGTAAATTCGTCCACCAATTCGTTCTGCAATCTTGGGAATCCCCTCCAGCAATCAGTTTCCACAAGGGGCCACTTCCGGTATGATTAAAAGGGTTGCGTAGTAGAAAATAACAAAGGCATATACTGGTGTTAATCTGTGGAAATGTCATCGAAAGTTCAGTTAACATCAAATGGTGAATATATCCGACATATTCGGTAGCTCATATCAAACAATCCAGCCGGATATTTTAAGTAGGAAATTCCTTGAGGACTCCGAGATGGATCAATTATTATACAGGGTCTCTACTTTCAAGTGGACAAACTTCGAGGGGTGATTAAACAAGTGATTCGCAACAAAAATTGTTATACAGGGTGTTTCATTGGGAAAGGGAAATACTTCACAGGTGCATAGGTGGCACCAAGACGGTTCTAGAGATACCCCATTTATTGGGTCTCACTGTCTTCGTAGCCGAGATACAGGGTGTTTTATGAATTTTGCCCGTTTCTTCCTGAGGCCGTACCAGACGAACCACCCGGTATATTTTCTTCATATTTGGCAAATATGTTCCTAATTGAGAGCCCAAACATATCATGCAATAACCGCTTCGAAAATCCAGGTCCGGGTTAACAAAAAATTATGAATCGTTTGAATCCTCGAAACAACACCCTGTACATCGGAATTTTGAAAATCTGTTTTAATATTCGAAAACACCACTAAAAACTAAACTGAGAAGTATACTTCAAATTTTCGCGTAGAAAGTTTTACTGCACAAATTTTAGGGTAAATGTGAAGTTTTCAAGAACTTGGATACCCGAAAGTGGTTTGAAGTGACTTTAACAATGAATTATCAACAATATTGAATCCAACATTATTTAAACATTACTTTGTAATTCATTTCAACATTGGTTTTAATTTTTATAGCCGTATACTTGAAAATCCAGGTCCGGGTTAACGAAAATTATGAATCGTTTGAATCCTCGAAACAACACCCTGTACATAGGAATTTTGAAAATCTGTTTTAAAATTCGAAAATACCACTAAAAACTGAACTGAGACGTACACTTCAAATTTTCGCGCAGATAGTTTCAATGCACAAATTTTCAACGTAGAAGTGAAGTTTTTAAGAACTTTGATACCTGAAAGTGGTTAGAAGTGACTTTTAACAATGAATTATCAACAATATTGAATCCATAATTATTTCATCATTACTTTGTGATTCATTTCCACATTAGTTTTCATTTATTGAGAAGTGAGTTGCATTATAACGTATAATAATTATGGATTTCAATATTTTGATAATTCATTGTTAAAAGTCACTTCAAACCACTTTCAGGTATAATTCTTAAAAACTTCACTTTCACGTTGAAAATTGTGCAGTGAAACTATCTGCGCGAAAATTTGAAGTGTACGTCTCAGTTCAGTTTAAAGTGGTATTTTCGAATTTTAAAACAGATTTTCAAAATTCCGAGTTACAGGGTGTTGTTTCGAGGATTCAAACGATTCATAATTTTCGTTGACCCGGACCTGGATTTTCAAGTATACAGCTATAAAAAAGAAAACCAATGTAAAAATGAATTACAGAGTAATGTTGAAATAATTATGGATTCAATATTGTTGATAATACATTGTTAAAGTCACTTCAAACCACTTTCGGGTATCCAAGGTCCTAAAAACTTTCTGCGCGAAAATTTGAAGTAGACGTCTCAGTTTAGTTTTTAGTGGTGATTTCGAATATTAAAACAGATTTTCAAAATTCCGATGTACAGGGTGTTGTTTCGAGTATTCAAACAATTTATAATTTATAATTTTTTGTTAACCCGGACCTGGATTTTCAAAGCGGTTATTGCATGATATGTTTGGGCTCTCAATTAGGAACATATTTGCCAAATATGAAGAAAATATACCGGGTGGTTCGTCTGGTACGGCCTCAGGAAGAAACGGGCAAAATTCATAAAACACCCTGTATCTCGGCTACGAAGACAGTGAGACCCAATAAATGGGGTATCTCTAGAACCGTCTTGGTGCCACCTATGCACCTGTGAAGTATTTCCCTTTCCCAATGAAACACCCTGTATAACACATGGTCGGAATGTTGACGGTTATTCTTCAATTTAACATTTCTTGATTTCACGAAAAATTGCAAGTTTTTTCTCTGAAGAGATCATCATTCAGTTTTCCTTGTAGTATCATCAAATTTGACCACAAGATAAGATAGTCTATGTGCAGAAGACACTCTTGTTGGAGGCATGGTAAGGAGAAGAATATTCGGTTGGGTCCTTTGTACATAGCTACCGTATCAACTAAGAAGAAAATTATTGAATTACCTTATATATCTGAGAATTATGAGGAATCCTGGATTGATCCTCCTTTTTTCGAACTGTCCCAATAAACCATATGCTACCAATAAACCACTAAACATGAGAAAGTGTCAACGAAAAGGTCCCCATGAAAAATGAAACATGCGAATAGTGACCTGTATTGCTGTGAAATATTTTTAAATTATTGAATTTCTTCGAAACAAAACATAATTAAAGTTTGTGTAATGGAATATTAATAGTTATTTAATCAACTCGGTTATTAAAGACAGCGACTAATGGTCAAGATATTTTAACGCGTGTGCGGAGCGACCATTAGTCGGTAGATTAATACATAACTGAATTGATCACAAGATATTCCCGCCGATCTCAAAATGAACTGTATATAAATTCTTGATTGAAGAACATTCTTATTTTGCACAAGACATACATTTGACATGATGGAATGTTTCTATGTTCCAATTGAGTTTTGACATTTCTCGTAGTGCTTCTGAATATTTTGTGAACGGTTGCCATGAAGATTGCACATTGAAAAAGCATAAATTGAACATTGAAATGGTTCATTAATGTTTAATTTCGTACACATGAGAATCACCTTATATTTTGAGGTCGACGGAAAAAAATGATTATCAAATTGAATAAACTCAAAAATACTAAAAAAGTGAAAAGCGCCAAAAATCAGATTGTTATTTACACAATACTTAATAGAATGCATAAACAAGCTTAAAGCTTATTCTATACTCAATGTTTTTTATATCGTAATTGATAATACCTTAGTATGAATTTTTAGAATATTCAAAATTTTGGTTGTCTGTAAAATGTTACCTAAACATTTTCAAATATCGAAACCCAAAATGCTGATTATTTGAATGTTTATGGGCAATTCATTTTTCTGGAAATACTTAAAACACAAATTGATTCAATATGTTTTATGGGAAGCATTTCACTTTGAGTAACGGTTTCACATCATTCAACAAACAAACTTAACAACAATTATTATGAAATGAAGTGATAATATATCATTATCATGGAACATCATCATGTAATTTGAAAAAAAATTGTCCATCTACATAAGAATGACAATATTAATGTGGTGGTATGATTTTAATACTTGTGAAAACAATGAACCTTTTTTTCAGAAAGTGGAAGTTCTCATAAAGCAAGTATGTTTGAAATGCGGCTCACCAATATACACTGGATAGCATTAAAAAGGGACCATTACTGTTGAAATACCTTCCTCAGTTGAAATTTTTCAAGAAGAGAATCATGAAATATCTGAATTGAAGAAAAAAGATAATTGATCGAAGAAAAAAAAAAAAAAAAAGGAAGCCCTGTGCAGGTGCTTTTGAGCGCTCGTTCATTGGTAGAGCAATGAAGGTCTCGTCTCAAATTTTTGTATAGGATTTGAGATTGATACTACGGAACTACGGTAAATACAGGGTGTTCCTAAATTGAACGTACAAACGAAAAGGGGAGATTCCTTAAGTGAGTTTAAGAAAAAAAAGTCCCATAAACATGGGGTCGCTAACGTTTCGTTTTCGAGATACAGAGTGTTGAAGTTTAAATTTTTTTCAAGTTTTTTTCTCATAGTATCTACACTTCACAAGATATTCAACTGAAATTTGGCATAGATAATACATTTGAGAGTTCTCACCGCGTGACATGGCAATTTCGATAGAAGATCTACAGGGTGATATTTTTTCTGGAACACTGCCACCTGTTCTTCTGCAGAACTTTTTTTTGATGTGCAACTGTTAATTTGAAAAATGTAAAAAGAAGCTTTGTTTTTATACTAAACTTTTCGGTCTCTTGTAGTTTTGTCGTATCTACCAACGATTTCGAGAAAAAAAAAATTTGAACGATTCTCTCGAAATCCTCGTGAAAATCCAAATTATGATGGGAAGGCCACTTTGTAAGCTGTGGTGAATGAATTCAGTGTCAGTTTTTATGGGAATTTTCCTGATTTGTAGCAATGATTCATAAAAGATTCGATAAACTCGTATAATCAACACATGTTTTTGATTAAAATTTTAACAACCTGTATCTCAAAAACGAAACGTTGGCGACCCCATGTTTATGGGACTTTTTTTCCTTAAATTCGTTTAAGGAATCTCTCCTTTTCGTTTGTACGTTCAATTCAGGAACACCCTGTATATTACTCCCGTAAGGAGAATGAGCGCTCAAAAATATTTCATTTATTGTTTCTGGTATTGCATAACCGAAAAAGTAATGACTATATATAAGACTTCGAAGAATTAAAAATGAGTTAATTAAAACTGAATAATAAACGGGTAGGCGTTGTTATTGTCTCGACACGATTGAAATGTAAAGTAACTAATCAAACTCCAATTTTATTGGAATTTTATATAATAACTTATTCACCTCATCATGAGCATTTGTGGAAAAATCTATGTAATTAATTCTGAAATACTACGTTGTCGATTGATGTTGACAAAGTGAAAGTTCTAGGTACACGTGAATAATTAGTATGATTTGTTGAGAACAGAATCAATTTGATATTTTCATAAATTTGTTGTGTTCTGAGGGCAATGAAAAAACCTCTTTATTAGTGATTGATAGTCTATTCGAATAATCGACCGTGCCATCTTGAAGATATGACATGAATTCTTTGTTTTTGCCACCTTGTTTCTAGGGAAATATTAATCCTTAAACCAGTCCAATTGTGTAGCAGGAAAGTTTTGGTGTAGTTTTGATTTCTTTCATTTCTTATGTTTTTTGGGGTGCTGAATCCGTATTTGAGGTTTGCTAACAAAATTCGTGACGAAACATAGAAAAAAATACAAAAAAAGAATAAAATCTCATTCTTGGTCAGTTTTTGCTTATTACTCAGAAACTATCTACTTTCCGTGAAAAACCTTTCCATACAAAATGAAAGTACATAAAATTTTCTACAAATTGTTTCACCACAGCATGATCTGCGACAATCCGTTCTGGCTCAAATTACAGTTGAAAATGAGGTACATTCTATGACTCAATATATGAAAAAAAATTAAATTCTATGGCTCCGATGATGCTATCCTCTAGAAATTTTGCATGAACATTCAGTATATCGGTCTCGATTCACAAAAAAAATTCACTCGAATTGGATATCTTGTTATGGAAATATAAAGATTCTTCTTTTCAATATTCCAATTTAATTTTCTCTGGTTCTGTTCACACTATGGTCTCACAATTTTGCAGAATGCTTATTATCTTGCATTTGGACCAATTTCGATTGGTTCCGTTCTGTCTGAGATATTGAGGAACAAAAATTTTGAATGGCCATGTTTTGTGAAACAAAATATGGAAATTCAAATTTTTTGTTCCTCAATATCTCAGACAAAACGAAACTCACAAAACGAACTTGCCTTCATAAATACGCATCTAATGTTTTTTTCCAACGAAGCCATTATTTTGAAGATATACCTACTAATCATAATTAGCATCAAAAGTAAATTCACAAATCAAAGTTTTTATTTTATGGAGAGTCTAATGATCAATTTTTGAATGGCCATATTTTATGGAACGCCATGTACGATTTGGCTGGTTAACGAACTTAACTGAGGCATCTGGGAACTGAACTCGCCTTGAAAATATCAAGTGTCTAGGACAATCCCTCCGAAAGTTATCGTGTTTACGGCCGGACGGCCCCACGGACAGTATTGAATTCGACCACGGATTCGTCATCAGTGAGTAGAACCCTATCGTTTATGGAGACCATTTTCGGCTCAAAATTGTAAAATTACAGACATTTGGGCAAGACTACATAACACTCGTTTTGAGTAGAACGAGCGCTCTAAAAAATGTTTAATTAAAATATAATTCAGCTTGGTGGTGTGGGCTACGATCGGAAAATTTGGCGCTGTAATCCCGCACAAAACTTTTTCAAGGCACAAATCATACTTAGGGTTATATCAGGAGCATTTAGAAAAAATTAAGAGTGTATCCCAAAATCACTATCCTTTTTCTGCAACCGTTGTAGTTATAAATGTTTGGGCAATTTATGATTTTTGAGCGATCGTTCTACTCAAACGAGTACTATAACGTTTTGCCCAAATGTTTGTCAATTTTGAGCCGAAAATGGTTTCAAACAATAGGGTCAGACTTCCCTGATGACGAATTCGTGATCAAATTTAATTCTGTATGTGGTGCCGTCCGGCCGTTAGCACAATAACTTTCGAAGGGATTGTCCTAGAGACCTAAAATTTTCAGTTCGGATCCCAAATGGCTCGGTTAAGTTCGTTAACCAGCCAAATCGTACATAAAATATGGCCATTCAAAATTGTTGTTCCTTAGTATCTCAGACAAACGAGACCCATCGAAATGAAATGTCGCTGCCACATGCAAGCAGATGCTCATAATAAGCGTCATGCAAAATTTTGTGGCCATAGTGTAAATAGAACCTTTGAAATTTCAATTGGAATACCTATTGAAAAGAAGAAACTTCATATTCATAAGAAGATATCCAATCCGATTGAAATTCATTTCATGAATGAAGATTGAATAACTGAATGTTCATGCAAAATTTTGTGGCCATGGTGTTAACAGAACCATAAAAAATTCAATTGTAATATCAAAAAAATCTTCATATTCTCATAACGGGATATCTAATTTGAGTGAGTCAATCTAGACTGACATACTGAATGTTTGCTGCAAAATTTTGTGGCCATTTAACAGAAACATGGAAATCTTGATGATTTTAATTCCGGTTATAAAATCGATTTTGATTTTTAATAATTATTAATATTATCTATGTACCTTAAAAGAAACATGCTGCAAGTCAAAATCGAAGTATTTCAATTAAATTCTTGAGTATGTGGCAAAAATCATCATAATTGTTAATGGTTTGAAAATGTATATGGAGAGAACACTATCATTTTAACACTCACCTTTTCCACATAATCGAAATTGAATATAGCTGAAGACACAAACGTTCCAAACCGATGATCCATGATAATCAACAAAATGGAAAATGTTTTTATTCCATATAAAATCTTCAACGCATCGTTTCTTTCATCCACCTTGGTCAAATCCAAAAAATTCTTTTTCACAGAAAAAGCCAAAATCATTTTCTGGTTGAAGGAAGCTGTGAATCAATAAAAGTATATATTCTTCAATTTCGATGTGAAAAGTAAAGGTTGTTTCAAATTGCTCGTTGTGTTTTCAAGAAGCCGTAAAAAAATAAAAACTGTCAACTCGTCATTGCCTTCCAAAGGCTGTAGCTTGGAAGGGAGGTCTATTCCATCTCCCAAAGTCCTCGCATTTGTTTACAGACACCCTGTGTATAATTTTTTGTACAACTGTCGAATAAACTTGACTTTTCTTCATCGCTATGCATGCGTAAATGCTTATTTTTGTCACCTTTAAAAAATTTTTTTTCTGTGACGGGAAAAATGTGACATTTTATATCTCTTGACAGGTCACAAAGTATGACTTTTTACGAAATTACTTTTTTCCCTGTCAAAAAAATGATTCTCTATGTAGCCGGGAAAAAAGTACTCACTTTTTTCCCGGGGAAAAAAAGTAATTTCGTGGATAGTTATATTTCTTTCACTATTAAATGGTCGTTTTTTCTGTTACAGAAAAAATAGTGTATTATACACGGGAAAAATATTAGATTTTAGCTCTCGGCTTTTTGTCTCCCTCCGCTTCGCGTCGGGAGACAACACAACCTCGAGCTAAAATCTAATACTTTTTTCCCTTGTATAATAATAACTATTTTTGTGACGGGAAAAAAATTTGAAATTTTATATCTATTAACAGGTCACAAAATATAACTCCGCTCCGCGTCGGGATACAACAAAACTTTGAGCTAAAATCTTATACTTTTTTCCCTCTTATAATAAATAACTATTTTTTCCATTGAAATAGTCTTTTCTATATTTACGACACAAAATGATCATTGGATGCATAGAAATATTGTATTGAAAGCATTATCGTTTATAATTATATACAGGGTGTCCCGGAAAATGTGGGAAATTTCTCGAATTTAGATCTGAATCCGAGAGATTTCCCACATTTTTCGGGACACCGTGTATAAATATGTATTTCAGAAGATGTAACTTCGCATTCACAGTTGTACAAAAAATTTTGTTCGTTTTTAGTGCGTATAAAATTTGTGTTTTCATGGCACATTCTAGTGAATTTTCGGCATCGACCTGTGGTCTCGGCCAAAATTGACAATCTCATGTGCTAAAAAAAACACTCATTTTATTCACTTAATACAAAATAACCATTTCGTACATAAAAATGTCAAAATTGACACATCAATTACCAATAAAAGGTTTTTGAAAATGAATGCAAATTATGTGTTTTATTCATTCTTGAAAAAACGGGCAATTTGAAACACCCTTTATATGGGGTCTTTATAAATGATTGTAACATCGTAGGTTGCTTTGGAATTTTTTTATCTTTTCTTACAAATTCTCTACAAATTTATAATTCCATCAGTCACATTATTCAATTTCTTTCTTAGTTACCAGCCTTAACTCAAAGTATCGTTTGTTCAAATAAAGTTTACATCAGGGCATAAATATTTATAATGATCCAACGCCAACTGCGCTGTTATAATCATTTATAGAGACATGTATTATTAGTTCAATAAATTAACATTGAACCAAATTTTATTGACATATTATTCCATGCGAAATCACGTACTTTTCTTCATTTTAGCTTCAGGAAATTTCACTCTGTTGAAATCATATGAACTACCTCCTACTACCAGAAGGACGATCAAGACACATAACACGCTGAAATAGAGCAAAATAATATGCGGATAATTTGAGTAATTGGTTATTTACCTACCAAAAACTTATGTCTAATCTATCGAAGTATGTCAGGTCAGATTCAGATTGGCAAAACATATCATTAATTTTTGCGAAATAAGTTACGTTATAATCGCTCAAAGCTGTTGTTTCATTTTCAAGGTATAGGTTAAGAGAGCCTTCCAAGTCATCAGTAGAGCATGATGCAGGTACACACCACCCCAAATTGATAACATTTCTTGATTGCTGGGTTTTATCTTTATATTTCTGGAAAAAAGAAGCACTTAAACTAATAGATTATTATTACTAGAGATAGTTTTTCCGAATGGTCCGATATTTATTCGCAAGTAAAGGGTTTTCCAATAAGAGGTGTTATTTTGAATAGCCAGCTATTTCGGTAGATGTCACCTTTGAAGCTGTTATTTTTCGACATTTGACAATTAGAAACTACGTCATTAATAAAAATGGAATGATACACGTTTCAAGAACGCATTGAAATTTTCAAAATTCACTATAAAAATGGTGAAAATTTGGCAGAGACGGTTCGTAAAACTCGAACATTTTTCGGTCGTCGTGAGAAGCACCTTGTCGAACCGCAATAAAGAAATTGGTGAAAAAATTCGAGCTGTTGGGACAAGTTAGTGATGTGAGAATAAAACCCGTGCACGTCGCTCAAGAACAGCCGAGAATATTGAGAATATTGCTTCTGTAGCCGAAAGTGTTGAAGAAAATCCTGGTTCTGAATTGTCGTTCTTTGGAATTAGGCATGCCACAAACGTCATTACAGCCCCGAGCAGAAGCTTTTGGGAGCTCGTTCGCTGGTGCAGCAATAAGAGATTTGTATGGGACTAAAGAGTGATACCAAATACATATATAAATGCAAAATCTCAGCACGATCGGAATTATATTCTAGAAATTAAAAAGATGAAATGCCTATGTAGAAAGACGACTAAAGTTATCAATATTCTGTGGTTCTGATGCCACAGTCCTTTTGAAAATTTGTCCAATTCAACACTAACATTTTGGGAGCTGAAAAAGTTCGTAGCGTTTTTTTTCTAAGTTTGGAGCTTTATTCTGGAAAGGCTACAACACGTAGATTATTCAAAGTACTGTCCATCGGCAGCTATGACCTTCTCCCATCTTTCAGGTAGCATAAGGATTCCTCGCTGAAAGAATTCTTGGTCTTTTGAAGCGATCCAGTCATCGACCCATTTTTTTGGTATCGTCGTAGGAAGAAAATCGCTGTTCAGCCAGGCCATGCGTCATCGACCGGAACAAGTGGTAATCAGAAGGAGCACTATTGCGACATGGGGTCGAGCATTGTCATGCTGGAGGATAACTTTGTCGTGTCTTTCAGCATATTGCGGTCTTTTATCCTTCAATGCTTGGCTCAATTTGATTAACTGTCGTTGGTAGCGGTCTCCTGTGATGGTTTCGTTGGGTTTTAGCAGCTCATAATAAACTCCGAGCTGGTACCACCAGATACAGAGCATGAACTTGGAGACATGGATATTGGGCTTTGCTGTCGATGTTGATGGCTCACCGGGCTTAACCATGCTTTTTTACGCTTGGGATTGTCGTAGCGTATCTACTTTTCATCTCCTGTAACAAGTCGATGCAGAAAACCTTTTCTTTTTTGACGATGAAGCAGCAGTTCACAGGTAAAAAATCGTCTTTCGATGTCCCTCGGCTTCAACTCATACGGCACCCAATTTCCTTGCTTTTGAACCATTCCAAGTTGTTTCAAGCGGATTGTTGATCGATCAACTCCCAACAATTCTGCAAGTTCATCTTGTGTCTGACATGGATCTTCATCGAGATATTGCTCCAAATCTACATCTTCGAACTTTTTCGGTGCACCGGAACGCTCTTCGTTCTCGAGATCAAATTCGCCATTTTTGAAGCGTTGGAACCACTTTCTGCATGTTGATTCTTATAGAGCATAGTCGCCGTAAGTTTCCACAAGAATTCGATGAGCTTCAGCATCACTCTTCTTTTGATGGAAATAATGTAAAAGAATTCCCCGCAAATACACATTTGATGGCACAAAATTCTTCATGTTTAAAATTTCGCACAGGTTCACCTTCCTACTTCAGCGGTTCAATATAAACTACAAGATACAATACTTATAAAAAAACGCTACGAACTTTTTCACGCTCCTTATACATTAAGAATCTTTTGGGAACCTTGTTTTTCATCTAATCAGTAAAACTGATTCGTGCCTGCATATAGGTAGTTCTTCCTTCTACTGAGTTTCAACACACTTCTTCTTCATTACGTTCTGGCTATAGCAGTCGAAAATATCCAAAATAATAAATGTATAAACAGGTTCGGAAATTCACATCGGAAACATACGATATTCAATGCATTAAAAAGATTATTTTGTCATCCAGTTGAACAGTGGTATATTCGACAGATTTACGTTATGTTCTGTGGATTTACGTGATATTTTTCTGTCGGGATGGGTAGACCAATGAACGAATAATATGGTTGTCTCTCTCAAATTGAGTAATACGGGCAACCCGACATATTAGGCGTTATCAGAAACTTACTCAGGTTTATCAACTCGATCCATTGGCTTACAATACATTACCAAATATTCTATGGATTTATTTTTTCAGTCCCAGTTTATTTTTGGATTGCCTCTAGCTTTGCTTGCATTTATTGGCTTTTGTGGAATATTTCTTATTATTTCTGGTGTGCCTTCTATGTTCAATGTTATTTTTGAGTGCCTATTTTAAAGAAGTAGATAATTTATTTTTTCAGTTCCAGTTTATTTTCGGATTGCTTTGCTTGCATTTATTGGCTTTTGTAAAATCTGTCTTATAATTTCTTGTGTGCCCTCCCATGTTTAATGTTATCTTCAAGTAACTCTGTTAAAGAAGTAAAGAAGGCTGTAGCTTAAGCGCGGAAAGATCTGTATACAAAGTTATGAAGAAGTTGTTTTACATTATTTTCTTGGCTCATAAACCACACATTTTACATTGAGCCAAATTCTCTTCTCTTTCCATAATTTTTAGGAATAGAATATATGAAATAATAAGAAAAGAGTAGAAGAATTATTCCCGCCTTTTTCAAATACAAAATTGAACTACAGTGCGCATGCGGTGACTCTACGACCCTGCTTTTGTGGAGGGTTACGATAGATCATAGAGTCAGTGATCGAGTTAATAGCACCGTACTTTCCGAACACGGGTTGGATGTTTTGGTTAGGTAAACGAGCGCGAAGGTTAGGGATCGAGTTAACCCCAGTAAGTTTCCGAAAAGGCCTAATGAGTCAATGCGTCAGGCTGTGTGTAATACTCGATTCGAGTACGTTGCCTACGATACTGGTTTATTTAGGCCACTCCCAACGGTAAGACAAAGACAACAGCATAATCTGCATGGGATGATTCATTTTTGTCCGAAACGTAGCACGTAAATCTTTAGAATATAACACTTTTCAACTGTCCGGCAAAATTCTCTCTCTGATGCATTGAATTTTGTATGTTTCCGATGTGAATTTCGAATCCTGCATATCATAGATATCGGAAGGATATTTTCTTCGGAATTTTTGAATCTGTGGTTACACTTTTAAAAGAACCCAAATATTAGTGATACAAATTTATGTTATCTATTGCACTCACATACAACTTGTTCAAAATATTCTCATTGGGCTTGAAATAAAGAGATATCGGATCCTTCCTTTCTTCCTCTGGACTTGGTACGTTGGCTGTAACTGTTGCCAAACAGTATTTGGTCTCAAATGGGGCTCTTGTGGAAAGACACTGATCGAAATTCCCCATGTGAAACACACTCCCTCTCAAAACTCCAACTGAAGACCTGGCTGTAGCATCCAACACTGAAATATTGCAAGGAATACTATAAGAAAATCAGAAAGAAGGTGCCATTAAATTTTGAGGTCCAAGAATACCTTGTATCATACAGAGATATTCTATGCTGATGAGTCCTAATAAGGACGAAATGGTCATACATAAGTGCTCTGTTTGACACCACTTTCTTGCATTTTGTCTTGAACGAGGACGAGATTATCTCCGAAGTATGAGTTTAATATTGGTTGATTTTAATCGATCAATATTATTTTCCGTCGATCTCAAAATAAAAGGTGATTTTAATGTGTACGAAATTTATCATTAGTGACCCATTTTAATGCTCAATTTCGGCTATTTCAATGTACAATCCTCATGGTAACCTTCACAAAGTATTCACAAGCACTACGAGAAACTCTACTGGAACATAGAAATTTTATTATGTCAAATGTAAGTCTTGTGCAAAATGGAAATGTATTTCAATCAAGAATTCATACACAATTCATATCGAGATCGTCGGAAAAACTTTGTAATCAACTCGATTATTAATCGTGCGACTAATTGTCTCGAACTTTTAAATATCTTGACCATTAGTCGCTGTCAAACCTTAGTTGATTAAATAACTATATCTGTTTTCATTATTTTTGAATTCAGGGTGATGCTACGTGTTAAATCTCTGTTTATATGTATATAAAGATGACTTAGAGTTATTGATTATGAAGAATTGATTATAATATTATCGTTTTTGAGCGCTCGTTCTACAAAAACGAGTGCTATAAGTTTTGCCAAATGTATGTAATTGTCGCATTTTGAGCCGAAAATGGTGAGTCTGGCCGGCCTTTAGCACGACAACTTGATAAGGAATTGTCCTAGAGACTTGAGATATTTTCAGGTTGAGTTCGGTTCCCAAATGCCTCGGTTAAGTTCGTTAACCGGCCAAATCGTACATAAAATATGGCCATTCAAAATTTTTGTACCTTAATACCTCAGACGAAACCAAACCAATCGAAATGAAATTAAGACGCCACATGCAAGATGCTCATAATAGGCATCATGTAAAATTTCGTGGCCATAGTATTTACAAAACCAAAGAAAATTCAATTGGAATATTGAAAAGGCAAAACTCCATATTTCCATTACAAGTTATCCGATTAGAATGATTAGAATGAAGATTGATATAATGAACGTTGATTCAAAATTTCAAGAAAATCGCATAATCTGAACCAGAGAAAATGCAATTGGAATTTTGGAAAGAAGTCTCTCTTCATTTCCATAAAAAAATATCCGATTAGCTAGTAAAATTCATTTTGTGAATGAAGATTGATATACTGACTATTCATGCAGAATTTCAAGTGAATAACATCATCAGAAGCATAGAATTTAATTTCTTAATTGTAAAGTTTCTACATATTTCACTCACTTAAATAGACCGAGCACTCAAAAGATGGTTTTGTCTAGTCATTATAGACACTTTCAAATTTGTGATTCTGAAAATACATACATTTCGGCAGAATGAAAATATTCAGGAATAAGAAGTACAAATTATGATATATTATCGAAACATCTGGGAAAAAGTAGAAATGCCTCTTAATCCCAGAACCACAAATGTGAATGTAAAAAACTTATAGGGAAAACCATGGTGATATATTCGTTGAAAAAAGTGAGAGCGAATATAGAGGTTGAAATTCCCCAAGAGATATTTCTACCTTTCTTTTAGTCTGATGGCTTAAAAAAATACGAAAAGCCTATCGAATTAATATGAAAGGAATACAGGGTGTTTCATTGGGAAAGGGAAATACTTCACAGGTGCATAGGTGGCACCAAGACGGTTCTAGAGATACCCCATTTATTGGGTCTCACTGTCTTCGTAGCCGAGATACAGGGTGTTTTATGAATTTTGCCCGTTTCTTCCTGAGGCCGTACCAGACGAACCACCCGGTATATTTTCTTCATATTTGGCAAATATGTTCCTAATTGAGAGCCCAAACATATCATGCAATAACCGCCTCGAAAATCCAGGTCCGGGTTAACAAAAATTATGAATCGTTCGAATCCTCGAAACAACACCCTGTACATCGGAATTTTGAAATCTGTTTTAATATTCGAAAACACCACTAAAAACTAAACTGAGACGTATACTTCAAATTTTCGCGCAGAAAGTTTTACTGCACAAATTTTCAAGGTAAAAGTGAAGTTTTTAGGAACTTGGATACCCGAAAGTGTTTTGAAGTGACTTTAACAATGAATTATCAACAATATTGAATCCATAATTATTTCAACATTACTTTGTAATTCATTTCCACATTGGTTTTCCTTTTTATAGCCGTATACTTGAAAATCCAGGTCCGGGTTAACGAAAATTATGAATGGTTTGAATCCTCGAAACAACACCCTGTACATCGGAATTTTGAAAATCTGTTTTAAAATTCGAAAATACCACTAAAAACTGAACTGAGACGTACACTTCAAATTTTCGCGCAGATAGTTTCAATGCACAAATTTTCAACGTAAAAGTGAAGTTTTTAAGAACTAAGATACCTGAAAGTGGTTTGAAGTGACTTTTAACAATGAATTATCAATAATATTGAATCCATAATTATTTCAACATTACTTTGTAATTCATTTCCACATTAGTTTTCATTTATTGAGAGTGAGTTGCATCATAACGTATAATAATTATGGATTTCAATATTTTGATAATTCATTGTTAAAAGTCACTTCAAACCACTTTCAGGTACCTATCCAAGTTCTAAAAAACTTCACTTTTACGTTGAAAATTTGTGCATTGAAACTATCTGCGCGAAATTTGAAGTGTACGTCTCAGTTCAGTTTTTAGTGGTATTTTCGAATTTTAAAACAGATTTTCAAAATTCCGATGTACAGGGTGTTGTTTCGAGGATTCAAACGATTCATAATTTTCGTTAACCCGGACCTGGATTTCAAAGTATACAGCTATAAAAAGAAAACCAATGTGAAAATGAATTGCAGAGTAATGTTGAAATAATTATGGATTCAATATTGTTGATAATTTATTGTTAAAGTCACTTCAAACCACTTTCGGGTATCCAAGTTCCTAAAACTTCACTTTTACCTTGAAAATTTGTGCAGTAAAACTTTCTGCGCGAAAATTTGAAGGATACGTCTCAGTTTAGTTTTTAGTGGTGTTTTCGAATATTAAAACAGATTTTCAGAATTCCGATGTACAGGGTGTTGTTTCAAGTATTCAAACGATTCATAATTTTTCGTTAACCCGGACCTGGATTTTCGAGGCGGTTATTGCATGATATGTTTGGGCTCTCAATTAGGAACATATTTGCCAAATATGAAGAAAATATACCGGGTGGTTCGTCTGGTACGGCCTCAGGAAGAAACGGGCAAAATTCATAAAACACCCTGTATCTCGGCTATGAAGACAGTGAGACCCAATAAATGGGGTATCTCTAGAACCGTCTTGGTGCACCTATGCACCTGTGAAGTATTTCCCTTTCCCAATGAAACACCCTGTATAATATTCACATGAGATGACAGAACGTTTTGCTGAATCAACAGAGGTACCTATTAGTTTCTTGGATAACCTGCTATAGACCGTAAACACGAATTTCCGAAAACGACGTCGTCAAATATTCAACCAAAATTTTTCAGGGTAGGTAGGAAATTTGTATATTATGTTGAATTTATATACAGAGTGGAACAGCCTAATGGAATAAATTCGATAACAAATAAATGAGAGCGTGCTGGGAAAAACGCTTGGACACGTCGATTTGTATTTTTAGATGCGCATTAAAAAAATAATTATAAAGGATGTGTCATGTGACAGTGGCCGATATCAACTTTCTCATTTTAAATACAGCCCCCTGTACATAATTACTTAATTGGATTCTTCAGAAAATTCTAGACAAAATTCATGTATGTACAATGCCCCATACCTATCTTCAACTGTATCGGAAATATTTATTGTTTTCAGATGTATTACTAAAATAAACGATTGAAAGATATTCTGGGAGGATTCTGCATTTTTTAAAAACTTTATAGGTTTTCACTCCCAGTCTCTGAAACATAAATAATTATAAAAAAATTTAATTAAGATGAAGTGCTCCTGCGAGAATCTTTGCACTTGGAAAGGAAATAAATTAAAAGGATAATGTAACGTTTCGGTGTCTATATCAGACACCTTCTTCAGACAAACTCGTAGAATCTTCAGAATTGTGTGTTTTTTTACATACATATATGTACTGTATTATCATATCAGTCTCGATTCACAAAATAAACTTCACTCGAATCGGTTATCCTCTTATGGAAATAAAGAGAATCTTCTCTTCAATATTCCAATTGAATTTTCTATAGTTCTGTTAACACTATGGCCACAAAATTTTGCAAGAAAATTGAGTATAACAGTCTTCATTCACAAAAAAATTTCACTTGAATCAGATATCCTGCTATGGAAATATAAAGATTCTTTTCAATATTCCAATTGAATTTTCTATGGTTCTGTCAACACTATGGCCACAAATTTTGCATGGACAGTCAGTGTATCAATCATTGTTCATCAAATGAATTTTATCGGAATCGGATATTTTTTTAAGGAAATATCGAATTTCTTCTTTTCAATATTCCAATTGAATTTTCTACGGTTCTGCTTACACTATGGCCACAAAATTCTGCATGAAGCTTATTATGATCATCTTAAATATGGCCGTAATATTTCATTTCGATGGGTTTCGTTTTGTCTGAGATATTGAGGAACAAAAATTTTGCCATATTTTATGGAACACCCTGTACGATTTGGCTGGTTAACGAACTTAACCGAGCCATTTAGGAACCGAACACACCCTGAAAATTTCAAGTCTCTTGGACAATCCCTTTGAAAGTTATTCTGCTAACGGACGGCCCCACAGACAGAATTGAATTTGACCACGAATTCGTCATCAGGGTGTAGAACCCTATCGTTGGAGACCATTTTCGGCTCAAAATTTGAAAATTACAGACATTTGGGCAATACGATGTAGCACTCGTTTAAAGAGAACGAGCGCTCAAGTCATCATGACTTGTACCGAGTGTCCTTAATTCGTTGTCTAGTGAGGGTATCTCAGAAACCCGATGAGCTAGAACAAAATTTAATAAAGAAATTGAATTCTACTGAAAAAAGTTGCTGTATAATGTCTTAGTTTCATATTTGTTCTTCGGTAATAAAGAAGTTATGAGAACTTTTCATTCGAGGCCATTTTCCAAATTTCTCTAATAGCTCGAAAACGGTTTGACTTAGAAGGTTGCGGTTTTCACCAAATGAATTCTCTCAAATTCGAGCCCGAAAATGTGCCACTCATTTCGTTCTAGCTCATCGGGTTTCTGAGATCCCCTCACTATACAACGAATTTAGGACACCCGGTACATACAGTAGGTACCCACCTTAATCTAAGGTACCTACATATCATATCCTCTTATATAATTCATTACAGAATACAGCTGACATGGATATAATTACATATGATTGAACATTTTTAAAGATGATAATGGCTTGATTATTTTCACATTCATTCTTGTCGGATACGATACTACCTACAATCCTCCTGATGTAACTTGTGCGTGTGAACTGCGAACATTTAATAACGTTTCCTGTATCCGCCGAAATCTAAACATACAGATCTCACTTTCATTCATCTAATCCGTGCAAATTCCTCTTTTATACTGGGTTTATATGAATAGTTGCATTTAAATTAATCCTTTTCAAATTTTTTGAAGCACAATACGATAGTTGCAGCCCCCTAAAGATGAAAAACAGTTTCAAATTTTTTTCTTAAAAATCAAAAACTAACAAGATCGTCAAGCGGATATTTTATGAGGGGCGAAAATGCATTGAAAAGAATTTTGTGGTGTTACTTTATGATTGCTAGGGGTAGAAAAAGCCACCCCTAAACCTTGTTATGCAAGAAACTCTTTTCCATATTTACCAATATTTCTCAATAAAAATTTATTTTGGATAGCTTGATCCATTCTCCACTCTTATCTTATAGTTTTTTGCTTAAATTTACAGTTTTTGATGAAAAAAAATCATTTTCTAGATAGTTGCTATTTGTAATAATATAGGTACTTAGTGCATATGGCTTTTTGGCATGCATATTATAACCATAATATTATATTATATTTATCAGGTAACATTTAATTTGTGAAAAGTTATAAAGTGTTTATTTCGTTGCATTTGTGTTATTCTTGTTTTGTTTCTTTTAATAAAAATATAAGCTTGGTATTCGCTTAATGAATAAATTATAGTTGAGAAATGATTCCAATTCTGCAATTACATGGGCAGGTAAGTGTTGTTGAATAAATTGATACTGAATAAAAAGTGGATAGGTTAGGAAAATAATGATGAAATATAATAAAATAGTTAATAAAAATTGACAAATATTCATAATAATTGATTTATCTATAGTTCATCAACTGTATATTGCGTGTTTTCGACCGGAGGCGCCGGTTGACCTGAAGTGATGCTCTCCGCCCTCTATCTCGAAAACAGTCCACCTTATCGAAATTATTTTCAAACAAAATTTGTAGAGAATTTTGTATTCTACAAATATTATTAGTTATTATCTCTATTGATAATAACTTAAATAGGAAAAAGGGATGAAAAAATCTACGCCAATATGGGGCGCTGAAGAGAATCTTGCCACAGGCGCAGTAGTACCTAGATACGGCCCTGACGGACAGTATTAATTTTGGCCCTATCGTTTGAACTATTTTCGGCTCAAAATTCGAAATATCGCACTCATTTAAGTAGAACGAGCGCTCAAAACGTAATTAAATTCAAATAGTTTTATTCCTTTGTTATCAACATATCAATCAACAATAATGCGTCGACATATAATTGAAGTTATATCATTTTGAACCCCAGAAGAAAAGTTTTGAATTTCGCGAAGACAATGCACTGTTATATGAATTCAGTAGGATGTGGCTCTAGCAATGTAACATCAACACACAAAGAGTATCAGTAAAGAAACTCTTTCACAATGTTCAAAGACACTTACATAAGTTAGCGTAATGACTAGAGATTATTAACGGGAGATAGATCCTAACTAAACACTTATCATTCAAATGAAACAGATTTCTCCTGAACAAATCATCCGAGAGTTAAAGTACAAAAGCAAATACTCTTGGTATTAATGAACGATGAAGATGGATATTATACCGGGTGTCCCAGTAAGCGTGTTCCAATGGATTATTTCAGTCATTTCGAAAGATACAAATTTGAGAATTCCATGTTCTTCATTTCGTTTAAGAGATCTTTATCTGAAAAAGCGAAAATTGAAAGTCATTTCCGGTTTGACTGGAAGACCATCTTGCATGTGGCCGCAAAATTTCATTTCGATATGTTTCGTTTTGTCTGGGACATTGAGGAACAAAAATTTCGAATAGCCATATTTCATGGAACACCCTGTACGATTTGGCTGGTTAACGAACTTAACTGCGGCATTTGGGAACCGAACTTACCCTGAAATATCGAGTCTCTAGGACAATCCCTTCGAAAGTTATCGGACGGTCGGACATCATTAGGAAGCCGAACTCTATCTAGTCCGGTCTATTTAGACCAAAAAATGACAGTGAAATTACATAAAGTCCCAACAAGCTGAATTTCTGTGAAGTTGTTCAAAACATAATTATAAACAATGTCTAAAAGTTCCTCATCATTCCCCTGTGAGGAAAAAATTTTATTCGAGGTCAAATGTCAAAAAAATTAGTTTTTCGCGATTTCCAGCAAAACGGTAAGTTTTATCATAAAAGTAGAGGAAGTGGTCCGAATATGAGCCCCCCTTTTGTTTTTTTCCACTAATTTTTTGGATCTTACGAATAAATGTACAGTAAATGGTACACTGCATGCTCAAAGGTTTACCTATGGTATATTAAAAAGGCATTATGAAAAAAATGGAATTTAGGTAGGATTTCTGTAAAAACTTAAGATAATGTACATATCTACATTTGGATTAGACTGCGTATAATATGGGCCCCTAAGTAAATCAATTGGTAGGTATCCAACAGTTTTAAATCATGAATATTTTTTTGGATGACAGACCTAAATGAAAATTAAAATATATTTCAACCTGAAAACTTAATTTTACTCGCAAAAGTCACATATGTATGTATGAATGCATTATTTTATTATTAACACCCTCCATAGCTTTAACCATATCATCAAGTCTCCATGTCTGTCTCAAGTTCTTTGATATGAACTTCGATTTGCTTCGTGGCATGATGAACTGCAAAGATACACTTTATCAAGACTTGGTTTAGATATGAGCCCTGTCCCATAATAAGACCACGTTAGGGGCCCATATTATCAACATTCAATGTGATTTTTTAAAAGCATTTAATTTCTTTTCCATTCAGTATTTAGGTACGTTTAATTTTAGAATATCAACAACTGGTCACTAATCTGAGATACTAAAACACCAACTATCCAGGTTTATACATATACATTAATAATACCACGAAAGCACTTACCAGAAAACAATTGTTAAACACACAAATAAGTTTAATGCCACCTGTTTCTCAAAGTTACACATAAGGCTGTCTGCTTATACACAGAAATGATTAAGACTCTAATAGAAGTGTTTCAGTACGGAATTTATAAATGTCACGACGTGCTTAAGAAAAATAGGTTGGGGGCCCATAATAAGTGCAGGGCTCATATTCGGACCACTTCCTCTACCTCAGACAAAAATTGTAAATCATAAAATTATCTATAAAAAATGTATCAATACTTTTTTTCTTACGAGCCACCGTTTTTGAGTACACTACCTCATAGGCGGCGTGGAAACGTGTGCATATTATGACGATAACGACTTTTATATCTTTTTGAATCGTTATATCTCAGAAAGGGTGGCTCGTAAGAAAAAAGTATTGATACATTTTTTATAGATAATTATATGATCTACAATTTTTGTCTGAGGTACTTTTATGGTAAAACTTACCGTTTTTGCTGAAAATCGCGAAAAACTCATTTTTTTTGACATTTGACCTCGAATAAAATTTTTTCCTCACAGGGGAATGATGAGGAACTTTTCGACATTGTTTATAATTATGTTTTGAACAACTTCACAGAAACTCAGCTTGTTGGGACTTTATGTAACTTCGAATGTCTAAATAGACCGGACTAATCGTTTGAGACCATTTTCGTCTCAGAATTCTTAAATTACGGACATTTGGCCAAAACGATATAGCATTCGTAAGTAAAGGGTTTTCCAATAAGAGGTGTGATTTTGAACAGCCCGCTATTTCGATAGATGTCACGTTTGAAGCTGTCGTTTGTTGACATTTGACAGGAAGAAACTACGCCATTAATAAAAATGGAACGATACACGCTTCAAGAACGCATTGAAATTATTAAAATTCACTATAAAATGATGAAAATTTGGCAGAGACGGTTCGTAAAACTCGAACATTTTTGGATCGTCGTGAAGCACCTTGTCGGACCGCAATAAAGAAATTGGTGGAAAAATTCGAGCTTTTGGGACAAGTTAGTGATGTGAAGAATAAAACCCGTTCACGTCGCTCAAGAACAGCCGAGAATATTGCTGCTGTAGCCGAAAGTGTTGAAAAACCCAGGTTTTGAATGGATTGTGCTATCGAGAGATGATTAATGATTTTTTATGGCCGAAATTGAATAGTATTCATCTGAACATCGTGTTCTTTCGAAAAGATGACGCTACGTGCCACACAAGCAACGAAACCATTGATCTTTAGCAGGAAAAGTTTCTGGGCCGTGTTATATCTCGAAGAGGTGATCACGATTGGCCACCGAGATCTTGTGATTTAACACCTTGCGACTTCTTCCTTTGGGCCACGTGAAAGAGAAGGTCTACGCCAATAGCCCAGCGTTGATTCAAGACCTCAAAGATGGAATTCGTGAGGCTATCTAGGACATAGGGCAGCCACTTTGCGATTTGGTTATGGGAAATTTCATTAAACGGATATGGTCCTGTAAGCGTGGTCGTGGTGGTCATTTGCCTGATGTTATTTTCCACTATTAACGGCATAGCTTCTTCCTTATAATGAATAAACATCCCATCATTTATATTGAAAATGGCATTTTTTATTAAATATCATAATAACACCTATTATTGGAAAACCCTTTAGAACGAACGTTCAAAAGGATCCTCGTAAAAATAATAAGCAACAATTTTCTCGAAGATATTATTCAACGAACTGAAATAAATGAAGGAATGTGATTCTTAGCAGGAAATATTCTCAAGTGTTTACGCCATTACAATTAGAAATGTCTACTTAGGCTCATCTAGATAAAACCATTTCCATGTGCGTTCAAGAACGTTAGTTAGATGGATATGTAAGACAATTAATTCTACGAGGATTATGAAATCAACCCTGAAACATGAACTTTCGAAGATGTAGAATCTTGGGAGAAGATATTGAAAGAATACACTGCTTCATATATGTATAAATTCCGCATGTAAATCTAATCATTTTTACAATTTCAACCCCCGAAGAAATTTGTCACCGAATGAAAGTCGACCCTTACAGTTTTATTCATGCACAATTTTCAATCTCCTCCATTTTTTCTACATTAAAGGATTTATAGGGGTTGAAAGTTGTGCATGTACAAAACTGTAATGAGCCATGACAAAGTGCACATACTGAAATACTCTTTGAACTAACTAATTAAAAAAAAAATTTCTTGAAAGTTTCTGCATACCTATAAAGAAGATACAAACACCTTGCGAGAAAAGTAAAACATGACCCACTTTCCCTATGCAGAAAATTTAGAGGTTTGATGGAGATGGCACAAGGTGTAACAAAAATCCATCAAAATTGCATAAAAATTTATTGAAAGTGAAACAAAAATTGACCTGTTTCAGGATTTTGTTGCGAAATATTTTTCTTCTGAGGAAATGAATTTGTTCCATAATTTTGACATGCGCTGTATATCACTGTAAAGATGGTGCCTTGATAAAAGCAAGTGTTCAAAAAATCAACCCTTCAGCTTGTTCGCAAGAAAAAACTATCCTGTTTTTCGCGCGCCGATCAAATAGCATCTGTTATTTCGAAGCAATTTTTCGAATAATTTCAAAAATAGAAATCTGATCGAGTCCAATTTTTATATTCAGATGCTCCATAACTATATAAAGTATTTGTGCAAGACGTAGCCATAATATTTCGATTGAGTTGAGACCGAATAGGTCTAATAGTTTTATTTTATTATTACTGATGTCGAATTCGTGGTCAAATTCATTTCTTAAAACTTTCGAAGGGATTGTCCTAGAGACTTGAAATTTTCAGGATTAGTTCGGGTCCCAAATGGCTTGGTTAAGTTCGTTAACCAGCCAAATCATACAGGGTGACCCATAAAATATGGCCATTCAAAATTTTTGTTCTTCAACATCTCAGAAAGAACGAAACCAATCGAAATGAAACTTACGGCCACATGCAAGGTGCTCATAACAAGCCTTATGCATTTCTGGCCTTAGTGTAAACAGAACCATAGAAAATTCAATTAGAATATTGAAAAGAACAATTTTTTAACAGGATATCCGATTCAAGTGAATTTTTTTTGTGCATGAAAACTGTTGTGCTCAATCTTCATGCAAAATCATGGAAAAAGTGAAACACTCTCAATTGTACTCACTTTCGTACGCTCAAAGCGTAAAATTTCTCAGATTTTTCACGTACAACTCACTATGATATTTACAAGTAGGGTTGGAACTGTGAGGCACACCAATAGGCAAAGTCGGCATAAACTCACTAATGGTTTCATCATGAGCAGCACTAAACACACAGAAAGATAACAACGCGAAGACACCCCCAAGAATCATTTTGACCGATTGCATCATGATTAACATACATGTTTCGATCTTTTTTCTAGAGATCAGTTCTTTAATTCATATATTTTTGAAACAATAACGATAATTTGGTTTATTCTCACCAAATTGTCTTGTAATCCATTGTTTCCAATATGTAAAGATGTCCGCAATTGTACATATTCTCAAAATTGTACAGATATATTTGATGAGATAAAAATTATCCAGATATTCTTTTTATTGTTAAAATTTTAGAATTTCTTTTTGAACAATTCAAGATCATAATATTCAAATCTTAGCACAGCCATGTTGACGTTTCTGGAAGAACCTTAGGAAATTACCTTTGGGCAAAATGATTACGCGACACCTATACAGGGGGCCGGACGATTGACGTCCAAAAGAAAAAAACAGGTCCCTCGTCTCATGGGGTATTCGAATCACCCCCATGTATGTTATGCGATTTTTCACGGTTTCCGAGTTATGAATTTTTTATGAACTTTTGAGAATTTTCAAATTGACCATATTAAAATGATATTAAAAGAAAAGTACAAGAGTTTTCTGATATATTTTTTTTGTGAATAAATCGCCATGAAATGTACTTTTATACATAAAATAACCAGCATCGTAAATTTGATAAAAATTATAGAAATGTTGGTCTCAAGTGAAAAAGTTACGTATTATGGATTATTATCTAAATTTTCAAATTTAAATTAAAAATGTAAACAGGCTACTTCATGGTTTCTCAGTAGGCTTAAAAACTGCGCTCAACACTCAGCTTTCAGAATCATTAATAAAAAATGGTACTCAACAGTCTACTTCTGCTAGAATTAGCCTTCAAAGTCAGCGAGGTGAAAAAAATTAAAGAACTAGACATTTACTCAAGAATTATTTTTTGCCATTTTAAGATTTTCCTGATCAACTTATGATATAAAATGCTCAAAACTTTCCTCCTAAAGCAAATTTTCAGCATTTTCTATCATAACTTGGTCGGAAAAATCTTAAAATGGGAAAAAAATAATTTTTGATTTTTTCCACCTCGCTGACTTTGAAGGCTAATTCTAGCAAAAGTGGACTGTTGAGTACCATTTTTTATTAATGATTCTGAAAGCTGAGTGTTGAGCGCAGTTTTTAAGCCTACTGAGAAACCATGAAGTAGCCTGTTTACATTTTCAATTCAAATTTGAAAATTTAGATCATGATACAAAATACGTAAATCTTTCACTTTTTGTATAAAAGAACATTTCATGGCGATTTATTTACAAAAAAATATATCGGAAAACTCTTGTACTTTTCTTTTGATATCTTTTTTAATATGGTCAAGTTGAAAATTCGCAAAAGTTCATAAAAAAATTCATAACTCGGAAACCGTGAAAAATCACAAAACATACATGGGGGTGATTCGAATACCCCATGAGACGAGGGACCTGTTTTTTTTTTTGGACGTCAATCGTCCGGCTACCCTGTATAAATAAATATATATTCTTTTGAATTGAGTGCTAACAAAATGCAATACATGAAACAAAAAAGTCCCTATAGCTAAGGTAAGTGCAAAACAGGGTACCATACCAGAGCTCAGTGAAAAACCTCAGTAGAAAAAAACCTTTCTCGCCGTTTTAACAAAATTTAAACCTGAAACTATTCGAATAAATACCTTCAATATTCAGATACAAAATACTTAGATTTTTCGAATCTTCTGTTCTTCTAAGACCGCTACAGGACCCTACTGAAGGGTAATCATTTCCCCATAGATTTAAACAGTGGCATCTCATTCTAAATATCGAATTCGTGTGACAAACTTATTTCAAAATGGTATAAAAAAAGTGTAATTGTACTCACTTTCGTACGCCCATAGCGACAAATTTCTCAGATTTTTCACGTACAATTCACTATGATATTTACACGTAGGGTTGGAACTGTGAGGCACACCAATAGGCAAAGTTGGCATAAACTCACTGATGGTTTCATCGTGAGCAGCACTAAACACACAAAAAGACAACAACGCGAAGACACCCCTTAGAATCATCTTGACCGATTCTTCCTCGGACACAGATCTACCTATTCACACTTCCTTCTCTTCTGCAGCAACAATTGCAACAATCAAATAGCGAGGCAGATTCGTCAAATCGGTGAATGGTTTCAGTTGGGAAAAGCTTTATAGTTTCTTTCAGAGATCAGAGTAACCTTGTCCTTCGCCATGAACGGTTTTTCTTATTAGATTGTTAGCAGACTTATTTATTGCAATAATTATTGAATTCACTCAAATCCAATTGAACATGTCTATTCTGTCTTGATCAAGTGATTTTGAAATTCATTCAATTGAATCGGAATACTGAGGGAAAATAGATAAAGATAGCGAAATCATCTGGGTTCCACTTGATGAGATATTGGTAAAATATGATCTATGTAGAATTGTTTTATTTTCTTGTATATTTTAAATTGCCATGATAATCGTAATTGAGTTTATTTCCTACTTGAAGTTCAATGTGAATGCTGAATACATAATATCGCTTTTTGTAAAACTTCCTCAATTCCCGAATTTTTAGCTGAAGACGATGAAAATGGGTTCACGGATGAAAAATATGTGGCCAAATATAATCATATCCGTTTGAAATTATCAGGGAAACTTCGAAAAGTTCAATACAAGATAGGCCTAATAAATGTTGTTCTAGAAAACATTTTTAGGTTTCACTCCCAGTCTCTGAAGCAGAAACAATTTAAAAATTTTTAACTAAGATGAAATGCTCCTACGTAAATCCTTGCACTAATTTGTCAGGAGCGAATTGGTAATTTATTATTCTTTAAATTCTTTCTTCGCCACGAACGGTTTTTCTTATTAGATTGTTAGCAGACTTATTTATTGCAATAATTATTAAAATCACTCAAATCCAATTGAACATGTCTATTCTGTCTTGATCGAGTGATTTCGAAATTCATTCAATTGAATCGGGATACTGAGGGAAAATGGATAAAGATCATCTGGGTTCCACTTGATGAGATATTGGTAAAATTGTAACTATATCCATTTTTACGGATTGCATATTTAACCCAATCTGTTTTATTTTCTTGGATATTTTAATTTGCCTTGGTGCTCGTAATTGAATTTATTTCCTACTTGAGGTTAAATGTGAAAATTGAATACCTACATAATATCGCTTTTTGTACGATATTTATTATGAACCGAAACGTTGGTAAATATTAATTCAATTCCCGAATTTTCAGCTGAAGACGATGAAAATGGGTTCACAGATGAAAAATATGTGGCTAAATCTAATCATAACTGTTTGGAATTTGCAAAGAAACTTCGAAAAGTTCAATACAAAATGGGCCTAATAAATGTTTTTCTAGAAAACATTTTTAGGTTTTCACTCCCAGTCTCTGAAGCAGAAACAATTTAAAAAATTTTAATTAAGATGAAATGCTCCTGCGTAAATCCTTGCACTAATTTGTCAGAAGCAAATTGGAAAACCTTTGGAATTGTTTCTTTTTTCGACTACAACTTTAGACTAAGCTACAAACGAAAAAAGAAACAATTCCAAAGATTTTTCAAGATTGTCTGAAGAAGGAGTCTGATATAGACACCGAAACGTTATCCTTATTTATTGCCTTTTTTACTCTTACTGTTATAGGCACCACTTTTTTGAAAACCAATTTGCTACTAACAATTAGTGCAAGGATTTACGCATCAGGAGCATTTCATCTTAATTAAAATTTTTTAATTATTTGTTTCAGAGACTGGGAGTGAAAACCTAAAAATTTTTTCACAAATGCAGCATCCTCCCAGATTATATTTCAATCGATACCTAACAAATGTTGTTTTACAAGTGTTTCTGTGTTTGTCTCATATTGTGGAAATTACCTCAAGTCCCGAAATTTTAGCTGTAGACGAGGAAGATGGTTTACTGGTGAATAATATGTGGTTAATTCTTTGAATTCTTTCTTCGCCATGAACGGTTTTCTTTTTCCATTGTTAGCAGACTTATTTTTTGCAATAATCATTAAATCACTCAAATCCAATTGAATCTTGTCTATTATGTCTTGATCGAATGATTTTCAATTAATTCAATTAAATCGGGATACTGAGGCAAAATAGATAAGGATAGCGAAATCATCTGGGTTCCACTTGCTGAGATATTGGTAAAATTGGAACTAGATTTTTATGGATAATACCCATTTCGTTTTATTTTCTTGGGTATTTTCTTTTGCCTTGATATTCGTAATTGAATTTGTTTCTACTTGAAGTTCAATGTAAATGCTGAATACATAATATCTTCACGACTTCACTGATAAATTTAAGTTTATCATTCAAACTTAAGCACTTCCTTTTAGACATTTTCGCACAACTTTTCACACTAGCGTAATGGTTAGATTGAAACCAAACGGCTAGGAGTGTATTCAAAACAGTTTCAGAAGGATCTTTCTGCCTGCCGTAATGATTTAGTTTAAGGTCGGGATTCATTACGTACGTCCGGAAAAATTTCAGAAAAAACTCACCCTCATACTTTTTTACCAATACCCATTCAAAGAGTGATGTTCTTTGAATATTTCGTTATAGAGAGAATTTACTTCGTTTTAGAGGGTGTTTTTAACATGGAATTTGGATTGAAGGTGCAATGTCTGGTACTAAATATGCGTTATACAGAGAAATTCGTATACAGACGTTCGTTATGGGGAAGTTCCACTGTACATATCAATCACTTAAATCCAATTGAATCTTGTCTATTATGTCTTGATCGAGTGATTTTCAATTCATTCAATTGAATCGGTATACTTAGGGAAAATAGATAAAGATAGAGAAAACATCTGGGTTCCACTTGATGAGATATTGGTAAAATAGGAACTAGATTATTATGGATAACAACCTCGGAGTAAGAATAAACTTTTTTACTCTTTACTCTGAGATAAAACCCAATTCGTTTCAATTTCTTGGATGTTTTAATTTGCCTTGATATTCGTAATTGAATTTGTTTCCTTCTTGAAGTTCAATGTGAATGTTGAATACATAATATTGCTTTTTGTACGATTTGTATTATAAACCAAAACACTGTCATTTTTGGTCAAAATTAGCTCAATTTCCGAATTTTCAGCTAAGACGAAGAAAACGGTTCAACAATTAAGAATATACGCCGGTCAAATTCTTGCAGTAGATATTAAATTTACTCTAATTGAATTTAATCTGTTTTGATCGAGTGATTTTGAAATTCTACTCATCAATTGAATCAGGATTCTTACGGAAAAATAGTTAGAGATCACGAAATGATCTGGGTTCCACTTGGTGAGATATTGGTAAAATAGGATCTAGATTTTTATGGATAATAACCCAATTCGTTTCATTTTCTTGGTTATTTCCTTTTGCCTTGATATTCGTAATTGAATTTGTTTCCTACTTGAAGTTCAATGTGAATGCTGAATACATAATATTGCTTTTTGTACGAGTTTCATTTTGAATCGAAACGCTGTCTTCTGGTAAAATTGCCTCAATTTCCAAATTTTTAGCTGAAGACGATGAAAATGGGTTCACAGATCAAAAATATGTGCAATCTTCTTGAAATTTCGAATGAACATTCAGTTCCGTATATCAATCTTCATTCACAAAAAACAAATCACTCAAATCAGATATCTTGTTATGGTTCTTCATTTCAATACTCCAATTGGATTTTTTTATGGTTCTTCTCACACAAAATTTTGCATGAGGCTTACCATAATCATCCTGCATGTGGCCGCAGATTTTTCCCAATAAACACAGTAACGATTAAAAAACGTTGCATTTCTTAGGTAACATCACTATATTTCATCGTTGATAACACGGTAAAATGTCTTAGAGAAATACGTTTCCTTCTTGTTTCACAGTAACGTTTTAATCGCACGTTGATTCAAGGTTGATTTAACGTTGCAAGCCTCCTCCTTGTCATGAGTAAAATACCCTGATGTAACGTTATTATTTAGTTTCAATGTACGAAGAATTTTGGTTCCGGAAATAACGTTGATGGTAAACGAAATCTCAACGTTTGTTTTTATGCCAAAATACCACAAATATGAAACGTTCATATTGAGTTTCAAAGTAACCTACATCTCAAGGACTGAATCAACCAAAAAAAAATAGAAAAAATGTTGGTTTACTTCTAAGTTGATAACGAGTAAATCCTTCAACATTTATTCATTGTTACTGAGCTCACTTCGTAAAACGTTAAAAAAATTTAAAATATATACGTTCTCTAAGGGTGGATGAATCAACCAGTTGAATCGTGTTCGTATAATATATGTAGAGTTAACGTTTGGTTCAATTTTGGGTGCATCATGGTAAATTGATAAGATTGAAAAATTGGTTGAATTTTGAGTAGAATAAAAGTTGGTTAACGTCTAAAGGCGGGGACACACCTGTCATGCAGCCTTCCGATCCGACTCCGGTCCGATATTGCTAAAGGGGAGTAGGACGGGTCGCGTGTCGGACAGGTGAGACCTACTGCATTCCAAACCATTGTTTATTCCCATATCATACAGTCGTCCCACTGTATGACCGTAGTCGGATCGGAAGGCTGCATGACAGGTGTGTCCCTGCCTTTAGTTGAAGAAAGTGGATCATTCAACGTTAATTCAATGTTTCTGAGCACACATTGAAAAAACGTTTGAGAAACTGTAATGAATATACGTTTCCTAATGGTGGATAAATCAACCAGTTGAATCGTAAACGTATATTATACAGGGTGTCCCATTACTCGACGTCAACCCGGAACCGGGTGAAAAGGCAAGTACTGCTGGTTGTCAGAAAAATATAAAAAAAAATCTAAGTTGCATGATTTTAAAATAATGCGCATTTAAAAAAACACGCAAAATTCCACACCCTGTGACAGTCTTTTCGCTCCTGTTGTCACAAATATCAACTTTTTCCAACTTTTTTCTTTGCTGTGTAACCTTGAATAATGCTTGTCTAAACTGTAATCAAAATTTTGATACCAGCTGCTCTAGGTTCCATAAAAATAGGGCTTACTTCTCAGAAAAAAAATTCGAAATAAACAATTGCCTAGTTTCAACTGACTGTATTGAAAAAAAAATGTACTACGTAGGTTTGGCATGTTTTTTCAAAAGTTGGCGCATTTAGTAAGGATTCCAAAATGGTATAATACTTGTTTAATTGTAGCTGCGGTAGTTCAAATTTATTTTTGATTGCCTTTGAATACACTTTTTCGTTAACTGCTTCCCAGTAATAAAGTCCAATGGATTCAAGTCCGGTGAACGGGTCGGCCACGAGATTGGACCAGAACGTCCGATCCATCTTCCGGGAAAAAATGTTACCAGAAAAAAAAATTTCAGAGAAATTTCTCCGGAAAAAATTTTTCTGGAAAAATTATTTTTTTTGAAAATTTTTTTTTCTGGTAACATTTTTTCCTGGAAGATGGATCGGACGTTCTGGTCCAATCTCGTGGCCGGCCCGTTCACCGGACTTGAATCCATTGGACTTTATTACTGGGAAGCAGTTAACGAAAAAGTGTATTCAAAGGCAATCGAAAATAAATTTGAACTACCGCAGCTACAATTAAACAAGTATTATACCATTTTGGAATCCTTACTAAATGCGCCAACTTTTAAAAAAACATGCCAAACTTACGTAGTACATTTTTTTTCAATACAATCGGTTGAAACTAGGCAATTGTTTATTTCAAATTTTTTTTCTGAGAAGTAAGCCCTATTTTTATGGAACCTAGAGCAGCTGGTATCAAAATTTTGATTACAGTTTAGACAAGCATTATTCAAGGTTACACAGCAAAGAAAAAAGTTGGAAAAAGTTGATATTTGTGGCAACAGGAGCGAAAAGACTGTCACAGGGTGTGGAATTTTGCGTGTTTTTTTAAATGCGCATTATTTTAAAATCATGCAACTTAGATTTTTTTTTATATTTTTCTGACAACCAGCATTACTTGCCTTTTCACCCGGTTCCGGGTTGACGTCGAGTAATGGGACACCCTGTATGTAGAGTCAACGTTGGTTGAATTTGTGTGTCGGATGTAACGTAGCAAATTCAACGTACAACGTTGAATCTACTTCAGCCACCATGAATAAACGTTTTGTATACGTGTGTGTGTTTATTGGGTTATTTCGATTGATTTCATTTTGTCTGAGATATTGAGGAACAAAAATTTTGAATGGCCATATTTTATGGAACACCATGTAGGATTTGGCTGGTTTACACACTCCGCCGAGGCATTTGGGAACCGAACTCACCTTGAAAATCTCAAGTCTCTAGAACAATCCCTTCGAAAGTTATCGTGCTAAACGGACGGCCCCTAGGACATAATTCATGACTTTGACCACGAATTCGTCATCCATCAGGGAGTCGTATAATACCATTTTCGGTTCAAAATTCGCAAAGTATTGACATTTGTGCGAAACGAGTGCTAAATCGTTTTACCCAAAGTAGAACGAACGCCCAAAAATGATGAGATTACTTACTCCCACTTCACTTAGTTTAATACGTATTGATATCCTGTTTACAGGGTGTCCCAAATTCGATGATCACTGAGATCATCTCGATAACCATAAGGACTCCCGATCCCTTTTTCTCAAAATAATCGATTGCCAACAAAGAGCTCCCAGTTATCTGAATTGGTTCTCAAGTTACAAGAAGACGTTTCTGAAAAATTGCTGTTTCAAATATTTCACTATATTTCGTTTTCTGTTGGAGGTATCACGAAAATTCCAAAACGTTTTCTTTCGTTTTTTTATTGCCTATACGCTGCTTCCATCTCATCCAAAAAAAAGGTTACAGGATGATACTCGGTAAATCAACGGCGAAGAAGGAATGATGAAAAATATATTGTGTCCCATTTAAAAAAAAACACAAACTTTTCTTTCTAGCACTTGAACGGCGAATAAAAATAAGAAAAAAAACGTTTTGGAATTTTCGTAATATCTCCATCAGAAAACGAGATTTAGCAAAATATTTGAAACAGCAATTTTTCAGAAACTCCCTGTAACTCGAGAGCCATCTGTTTGCTGGCGATTGATTATTTTGAAAAAAGAGATCGGTAGTCCTTCAACATTTTTTCTCTAACCCTTATGGCTCTCGAGATGCTCTCAGTGATCATCGAATATGGAACACCCTGTACAGAGGATTTCAATACCTATAGTCCGTTCACGAAAGGTTGAGCCGTCGATTGGCCATGATAATTTGACATATTCCACTGTGTATATTAAAATTTTAGGTTATGATGTTTATTTTCTTGTCAGATTGATACGCAATTACAGTATTCGTTTTGAGGAGTTTCGTGCTCTTGAGCTGTTCCAGTGCTTGTGCGCAGCCAATGGCAAGCCGTATTTCGAGCTTTTGAGTTACTCAGGAGCACGAAATATCTCAAAACGAATAGGCTAAAAGTTGTCAATATTGCATAGAGTCGACTGATAACTCGCAAGCTCGTCGGACGAGGCCGGGTACATTCGGCAACGTTGAATTTATTTTACGTTATGACAGCAAATACTGCCAACTTCAGATAAATAAAGAAACGCCTACTATGTGCTCAACCTTTCGTGAACGGAGTATATTCAACCAAGTGAAGTGGCAGTGAGTAATCTCATCATTTTTGTGCGCTCGTTCTACTTGGGTGAAACGATTTAGCACTCGTTTTGCCCAAATGTCTGTAATTTTCGAATTTTGAGCTGAAAATGGTTTCATACGACTCCCTGATGGATGACGACTTCGTGGTCAAAGCCAATTCTGTCCTTGGAGCCGTCCGGCCGGTCATTTAGTACAATAACTTTCGAAGGGATTGTCCTAGAGACTTGAGATTTTCAAGGTGAGTTCGGTTACCAAATGCCTCGGTGAAGTGCGTAAACCAGCCAAATCGTACACGGTGTTCCATAAAATATGGTCATTCAAAATTTTTGTTCCTCAATATCTCAGACAAAACGAAACCAATCGAAATAAAATCTGCGGCCACATGCAGGATGATCATGGTAAGCCTCATGCAAAATTTTGTGGCCATAGTGTGAAAAGAACCATAAAAAATCCAATTGGAGTATTGAAATGAAGAACCATAACAAGATATCTGATTTGAGTGAATTTTTTTGTGAATGAAGATTGATATACGGAACTGAATGTTCATGCGAAATTTCAAGAAGATTGCATTATCTGAACCACAGAAAATTCCATTGGAATATTGTAAAGATGAATCTCTCTCTATATTTCCATAACAAGATATCTGATTCCAATGTAATTTACTGTGTATATGGAGATTGATATACTGAATGTTCATGCGAAATTTCAAGAGGTTCATATTTTCAGAACCATAGAATTCAATTTTTTAATTGTGAACTTTTACATATTTCATTTTCTGAATAATTTCCAGAATATTATTGTGATCGTGCTGAGATATTTTGCATTTTTATATATTTAGTATAAATCTGAGGTAATAGACTTATTGCAACAGCAATGAACAAGCGCTCAAAACACCCTTAGAGCTTTTTCAATTGGTATTAACTCAAACTGTCAGAAATCACACTGTTGACATCGTGAACAAAGGTAAGTTATATCAATTTTCACAAATATTTGAGGAATAACTATGCCGGAAAATACTGAATTTCACGTATCATGATTATACTAACCATTCTTAAGCTTCACATATTCTTAACACTACTGGAAATAAGAGATGAACCATCCCAAATATTTTATTGAATATCCTGTATTGAAATTCTGTAACTTTGGATGAAGACAAGTTTCTTCATCTGGTACAAGCACTCTTTTTTACCCAATCATTATGGTAAGATAATATTCATTTTGGCTACGTTGATATAGCAAAACTAATTTAAAAATTCTTGAATATACACTTTACTACCTCCAAATTTCCACCCTTTCAACTAGTGAACAATTATATAACTCAGTAACAAAAAGAACTAATAACTATCAATAGTAGGCGATTTCGCAAGTAATTCTTCCATAGTTTTTTCCCCTGATTTAACTTGTCTATCCCTTTCTTTAACCATTGCTTCGAATCTGGCGAATTGTTTTTGACGCAAATTACACTCCTTATAGTCATCTAGCAATGCTCGGCATTCTTTTGTACCTCTCGTCAGACCATAAGCTTCCATACAGTCAAGTGCTTTTTCTTCTATTTTCTGACATTCTCCAAACCACTGGGAACTGATGGTGCACCCAGTCAAGTCAGTGATGGGAGATTTGAAAAAGGGCGAGTAAGGTCCAGCCATATCAGCTTTCTTGAAATAAATTTGAGGTTAATTATGTCATTCCTTATAAATAATATAAGTTGGAGCTATCTTGATCATTTACAGGTATAACACAATAATATCTGCAAACTTACTTATTAAAATAACTATATAATCAAAAGCAACAAATATATTTGTATTTTTTCCAAGAGATAATCTCTTTCTGTTTATTATTTCTAATCACAGAAGTTTTGTAGAGAGGCAGCCACAGATGATAGTTAAAGAAGAAGTCAAACTACTTCATCATACTGGGATTATTTATAATTTTATTATTGATAAATTTCTCCTGATAATGTTTCTTTCAGCCGTCTAGTCAATACATGAATAAATCTATTAATTCAATAAGGATTCAGTTTTGCAAAATTGAAATTTCTAGGGAAATAAATAATTGTGGATTGGCAATTGGTGATGTTCAATTGTAACAAATGTGTTACATTTCAGAACATTGTGTTACGGTGTTAAGTTCAATTAACGAAAAGTGTTACAATTTGCATTTTAGGACTTTAACTTTAACAGAGGAGAAATGCGTTTTTTTAACTCATTTTCTTGAAAAAATTAGACTAATGGGCTTTGGTGGACCTAAAAAAAGGTCTTGACTTCCGAAAATACCTTTTACTTTACTACCCCTCCATAGTACCCCATACAAGTCACTTTTGGTTGATGTTACGAAATGTTACTATTTATAATTCAGAATTCAGATATGTTACGATTTTTAGAATGCCAAGAACAACGCTGTTGGCAATCCTTACATTTTCTTTCTGGTTATAAATTGCTGGCTGAAGTGCTGAAAATTTTGACATTTGTATGCTGCTGTGACAATGAGTGATTCATGTGTTGGGATTTCTTAGTGCATTATTTTTGAAAGAAATTCTGGGTGTTATGAATGAAACGATGTATAAGAAGTGTTGAATGTGATCTTGAGTGTTAAATATGGCACAATCTGATGTATCCGCTTTGGGTATGTTGTAGAAAATATTTGATTCCTCATTTCTATACCAGTGGTTAGGGCGGTTTATTTTTCTTGTTTTCATTAATTTTCTTTGTATTGGAAACGAATATTTTGAAAACAATATATTCTCTTATTCACCAATAGAAGTGGGTGATCATATTCCTTATAGATGCATACGGAAATTTATAGGCCGCGGTTGCACTATCGATTTTTTTGCCGATAAATATTTTTGAGGGTTGTACTGAATATTGTAGTATCTGCACTGATACAAAATTATTTCGAGCAGTGTTATATTATTTGTAATTATGTTTATTCATACTGAAATGATATCTTGATGAATATTGTCCGAAAATTTTTCTACTCAGAAATTAAACATTTTTGTATTTTCACGAATTATTTGGCTCACGAATTACTCTATCAAATAAAATTGTTTTCTACTATTATTTGAGTTATTTTCATTGTTTGATTGTTATTGACGTTTGGCTAATATTCACCAACCGTCCTCGAAAAACATTCAAAAATTTCGTTCGAGAAAAATGCATTTTTTTTAATATTGAGAATGTTACAAACTACCCTAATAATGGTAATATATCAAATATTAAATATTTCATCAAGAAGAAGAATGTCACGCCAAAAATTGATCTTTTCACATATTTCAGTTTTCAAATTAGGTATGTTCTGATGGTGAATAGTGAATATAAATAAATTTTCCAAAAATATATAATAATATAACAGTCTATAAGGGTTAACGTACTTAAATATCAGGATCATTATTTATATTATCACTTCCTTCCGATTATTGCAGAAAGAAACATTATTTACTTACAAGAATTAATTAATAGGATCATCGATCGGGGGTAAACATTTATCATTATGATGAACCATATTAACGTATGAAAATAAAAATTATGATAATAAAGTTGATGACATTGAATCAATATTTTATTGATTACTTTGTATGCATCTTCATATTATGCTACTAATTCAATTGGAGCTTGAAATTTAGCATTTTAATAATAAATTGTGGGTCATCGATTTGTATATAATTATCGGTTCCTTTTGAATAATAACTATTCCATACCACCCTATTGATGAGAAATATTGAAAATAAATGCCTACGATTCTGTTTGTTTACAAAGCTCCTCCTCATACATATTTGAACGGACTATAGTTCTGTAACATCAATGGGATTTAAAGTAAATAAAGAATTTCTTCATTCGCTGAATAAATAAATTCCTATCGGATACTTCGTCAAAAACACATATCTGATGTTGTCTGCCATTGAGATTTTGTGTTGCCGAAGCTACAAAATTACAAGAAAAAGTTTCAATGCTGATCTATTTGAAAAACATTGATGTCCTTCTGATAAAACTTTGAATTCGATTAGAAAGCCCAGGCCTCCTCTATTTCTGACTTTTCAAGGGGGAGAGTTTCTAGGAAATCACTGGTGGTTCGATATTTTTTGCATCTTCTTCTGGTGATAAATAGTTAGCGGAAGTGCGGTAAATATTGACATTTGTATGTTCATCGCAACGAACGAATGTGAAAAAATTGGGTGATAATTCCAGCTAAATGTAGATTTCTAACAAAATATGCTCATCAACACCGTTTGTAGAAAAGCTTCGGATTTCGAACCAAGGTGTAGGTGCGTTTAAAATAAAATGGTTTTGAGAGCCTTACCCTTTATATACAGGATGTTACATAATAGTATGGTTAAGGGGATGAATTTACGTACTCGTATAATTTCAAGAAAGAAAGTCCATATAAACTTGGGTCCGCAAAAGCTTCGTTACGGAGCTACAGAGTGTTGAAATTTCCAAAAAAATGGTTTTTTTCTTAATAACTCCCGCAGTTTTTGAGATATTCAGTCCAAATTATTAATGCGGGCTATTTTCGACATTTGAATCTTAACTAGATTCTAGTTTTTTTCCGGAGCCATGTCTCCTTTTTCCCTCTCAAACTTTTTTGCGGTACGCCACTGGTCAGCGTAAAATCAATTTTGATATCTTCGTTCAATTTAGAAACTTTTTTGACCATTGTAATTTTTTCGTATCTCTAACCTTTTCGAGTAAAAAATTATTGAACGATTGTATTTGATATTGAATAAATTGAGTCTTAAAATAAAAACAAATTTTGGGTATACCTATCGAGTATTTCTATTATTTTTTTTAGCGAATAACGTCATACAATCATTCAATAATTTTTTACTCGAAAACGGTTAGAAATACAGTGGAACTTACCCATAACGAACGTCTGTACAACGAATTTCGTACAAGATATTGCACCTTGAATCGAAATTCCTTGATAAAAACACCCTCTAAAACGAGGTAAGTTCTAACCATTACACTAGTGTGAAAGTTGTGCGAAATATCTAAAGAAAGTGCTAAAGTTTGAATGATAAACTTAAATTTATCAGTGAAGCCGAAAGCGACATTGCCGATAATAGAAACAAATTTTATTGTATAACGAAATTTCTTTATAACGATTTTTTTTGCGGATTTAGCGCTTTCGTTATAGGGAAGTTCCACTGTACGAAAAATTACAGAAGTCAAAAAAGTTTCTAATTTGAACGAAGATATCAAAAATTGATTTTACGTTGATCAGTGGCGTACCGCAAAAAAGTTTGAGGGGGAAAAAGGAGACATGATTCCGGAAAAGAAAACACTCTGTAGATTCTAGTTAAGATTCAGGACGTGCAATAATGGAGACCGTTGAAAATAGCTCACATTCCAAATTTGGACTGAATATCTCAAAAACTTAAAAACTGCAGGAGTTTTCTTTAAATTACATGTAGATTCACCTCCTCAAGTTATGACATACTATTATGTAACACCCTGTATTTATTAGACGGATCTGGGTAGTTTTTATTTAGAAAATGGCATGAGGAGTCAGCGAGATACAGATTATCCACGAAAACGCAATAATTTCAAAATCATCCTGTAACTTATTTTACGAACTGATCCGAGATATTCCGACAATAATATAGCCTGATATTTCATTTCGTTGACATTTTTTTATGCCAATTCACAAAGTTAAAAACATTAATTCTTTCAAGTTAACTTCAGAGGAAAGTTTATTTTAGCGTGGTTATTAATAATATCAATTATTATAACATAACCATTTAGGAAAAAATTATCTCCATAAGTATAAAAAGATTGCAAACCTAACGAATGCAGTAATAAAAACAGAAATAGAAAAATCCCGGAAATGTAACTTCCTTGTATGAAGTATGTTGCTTATCATTTATACAATTGGATGATAAAAATGATGCAAAAAGCAATATCACAAATATTCGAAATATAGCAGATTATGGAGTGCTTTATCCTCTGAAATATTTAATGCTTTTTCAGGCTTGTAGAGGAAAGTGTGCTGTAAATAGTTTCGAATGTCTAATTTTCGAATAACGAACCGAGAGTGGTCTAAAAAATCCTTTTTTCTGTCCGTCCGTAAACACTCGAACAGAATCAAATAGACTTTTTCCCCAACCTTTAAAGAATGTTGCCATTTTTGTACTATTTTCAGGTGCAAAAGCCATGAATTCCCTTACCGTACAAAAATGTGCTCGTTGCTTAGCAACACTTTAATCCTAGGATTAAAAACGCTACTTTTAATCCTAGAACTGAAAGTAATTGCATTTGACGTCTACTTGACAATAAATGTTCACCAACAATACCAGATATCCCTGATAGACTACAGGCCAGTGTTGAAAAAATGATGGGTCATTTGAACCACCAGGTGATCTATTGGAACGATATAAGAGCATAAAATAATAAGATTCAGCACTATGCCGTCACTTGTAAACTGTCCAACTGAGTGCAGGTGAGAATTCGAAATTACAGGTAGAGTGGGTACATTTTGGTCACATATTTTTGTACGGCATTCTTACCATCGATAGATCCGTGAAAAATAATAAGAAAACGCGTAGCGCCGTAAAAAAATGGGGAGTCACAAAGTCGAATTTTTTTTTAATGTTCCGATAATTACCAGGGAAAATTTGGTCATTTGATTTTGTACGGCATCTGTGTCATACTATTTCAATACTGCTTCTAATCCATTATTCCGCAATGCCGTACAAAAATCATGCGACAAGGGGAAAATCCCCTCTCTTTCCGTACTCCAGGGGGTGATTTGACACAACATGAAATAAATTTCTTTTGAAAGTATTTTATGCAAAGATAATATTTTTTCATATGCCGTACATTTTCGTTGATCCAAAGGGGAAAAAAAGAAAAAATCCATTTATTCGTACTAATTTTCATAGTCTTTTCATGATTCTGGGTTCCTAATTAGAAACTATGTTGAATATAGGTTTGTATACTATCCATTTATACCAGAATATAGACATCTTGTCAACGATAATTCGAAAATACAACATATTTTTGAGACATACTCATGACACTGAAGTTTGCAGTACAAAATAATGCGACAAGGGGGTCTGCAAACTTCGATGTCATGAGTACTTCTCAAAAATATGTTGTAATTTCGAATTATTAGTGACAGCATGTCTATATTTTGGTATAAATGGATAGTATACAAACCCATTTTCAACATAGTTTCTAATTAGGAACCTAGAATCACGAAAAGACTATGAAAATTAATACGAATAAATGGATTTTTTCCCCTCTGGAACAACGAAAATGTACAGCATATGAAAAAATATTATCTTTGCATAAATACTTTCAAAATAAATTTAATTCATGTTGTGTCAAATAAATAAAATAATGGATTAGGAGCAGTACTGAAATAGTATGACACATGCCGTACAAAATCAAATGACCAAATTTACCCAGGTAATTGTCGGAAAATTAAAAAAAAAATTCGACTTTGTGGCTCCCTATTTTTTTACGGCGCTACGCGTTTTTCTTATTATTTTTCACGGATCTATCGATGGTAAGAATGCCGTACAAAAATATGTGACCAAAATGTACCCACTCTACCTGTAGGTACTTGTGTACCTACTTTCGAATTCTAACCTGCACTCAGTTGGACAGTTTACAAGTGACGGCATAGTGCTGATCTTATTATTTTATGCTCTTATATCGTTCTAAATAGGTCACCTGGTGACCCATAATTTTAATAATTTTAATAATTTAATAATTTTTTCAACACGGGCTGTAGTCTATGACTACCGACTTGCTATCGCTGTTATAATTAGTAGGTGTTCAAATTTATTACCAAATTATTAACGATATTTGAATAAAACCAAATTTATTCTCAATTTTGACTCGGTTGGAGAAAAAATAGTAAGTATATATTATACGGACTAAAGTGCCCATTTTACTGGCAATTTTGCAATTGCTCGGCTTCGCCTCGCCACTGCAAATATCGCTCGTAAAAAAATATGCACTTTTAATCCCTATAATATAATATATATTTTAGAGTCTTTATGATTTGAAATGTTTTTCGACTTGTCCACAATGTTTATCACAAACGGCATATCGGAAAGTCGCAGAATTGAAACTCAATCGATGTTGAACTCATCTACAGAATTGAAATGATACCTTAGACTTAAGAAAGTCTATGAACGGAACTATCATACAAAAGGCAGATTCTCGCGATGAGAATTCTCAAAAGAGGTCACAATCAACAATAAAAAAATGTAAATCTCTAAAAGGAAAGCCAAAATAACAATATAACTAGTTTTTATATGGTTTCTCTTTCATAAGAATATTTCCAATTTGAATTTCTTTCCTTGCCTACAGGATATTGCACAGTTATGAAGTTTCATTGTAGCGAAATATTTCGATGCTCGCATCCATTCTTGACTATTGTGGTTTAGAAACCGTGGTGATGGAAGGATATGCGATAGATAGGTATCGGGAAAACGAGTGACGTTCAGAATTTTTTATTCAAGGTGGAAAGAGTATAATCACGTATAGTCCGTTCACAAAAGTTTGAGCCGCCGATTGGCCATGGAAATTTGGCATATTTCACTGTGTACATTAAAATTTTAGGTTATGTTCTTCATTTTCTTGTCAGACTGATACTCATTGTTGTCAATATTGCATAGAGTTCTCTGGTAACTCGCAATCTCGTCAGACGAGGCTGGGTACATTCGGCAACTTTGACTTTATTTTACGTTATGACAGCAAATACTGCCAACTTCAGGTAAATAAACAAACGCATACTATGCGCTCAAACTTTCGTGAACGGACTATACTTGAAATTCCCGTTATTGTGTCGAATCGGTCGAACAGTTATCGAGTTATAGTTTTTTTGATATTTTTCATTTTCAAATAATTTCAAATCTAGAAACCGATAGGGTCTAAATTTTATACTTTGTTACTCAATGACCCAACAACAATTCGTTAAAGAAAATGTCGAGATCTCTTGAATACCTAACGATTTTATTCGTCAGCAACAAAATCACATTGCTCACAAATCAGAAAAATTTTCAATTGATGGTATAGCAGGTAACAGATGATTATCAATAATTTATTATTTCCCTCGTTATTTCCGCCGACCTCAAAATAAAAGGTGATTTTAATGTTTACCAAATTGAACATTAATGACTCATTTAATGCTCAATTTATGCTATTTTAATGTGCAATCCTCATGGCAACTATTCACAAAGAATTCGGAAGCACTACGAGAAATGTCAAAACTCTACTGGAACATAGATATATAGAAATTTTATATTATGTCACATGTAAGTCTCGTGCAAAATGTGGATGTATTTCAATCAAGAATTAATACACAATTAATATTGAAATCGTCGGAAAAATCTTGCAATCAACTCGGTTATTAATTGAGCGACTAATGGTCTCAAACTATTAACGCGTTCGCTCCGCTCACGCGCGCATTAAAATATCTCGACCATTAGTCGCTGTCTTTAATAACCTAGTTGATTGAATAACTATTATTAATCAAGTTTTGCTCTTAACTTCAACGAAATCTGTTGAATAATTTTCCTGATGCAATTTTTCGAAGGAAACAATTTCTCTGCCAATTCCGGTGAAATTATCAGTCATTCCATATTACCTTTAGCTATTTAAGATATGAGAATTTCAAATCGATTGAGAAAACGCTTCCACGAAAAACTCGAATTAGTCATCTTGTTTGCCGGGTGATTCCGATTTATAATGATCTAGAAAACATCTTAATTCAGGTTATTCCAAAAGTTTCAAAGCTGAGGTTGAATCATTTTGGTTGAGAAATATTTCGGACCATAAATACTAGATAAACGATAGTGATTCAATATCAGAGGGCTTTCTTTGTGAAGTACGACTTAAGGAGCTTGCTACAGGTGTCCATAAAATAACAATAAACACGTGTGCATCGTCCCGTATCTACCTGAGTCACGAGACACTGTGAAGAGGAAAAAGGTTGACATTCGAGAGATTCAGCTGTTGATTCATTATAGTAGAAGAGGAAGTTGGTATCTTTCAACATCATATTTATTCTTTGTGTTCCTGAAATATTCTACAAACCGGATTCTTTTTATTTTAGGACTTTTAAAAAAATAAATATATCTCGTTTTCGAACAACAGTGCAACTTTCCTATAGCGAAAACGCAAAAAATTTCGTTATAAATAAATTTCGTTATACAGAAAATTTGTTTCTATAGTCGGCAATGTCGCGGTCGACTTCACTGATAAATTTAAGTTTATCATTCAAACTTAAGCACTTGCTTTTAGACATTTTCGCACAACTTTTCACTCTAGCGTAATGGTTAGACTGAAACCAAACAGCCAGAGGTGTGCTTAAAACTGTTTCAGAAGGATCTCTCTTCCCGCCGTAATGATTAAGTTTCAGGTAGGTATTTATTACGTACGTCCGGAAAAATTTTGGAAAAAACCCACCCTTATAACTTCTTACCAATACCCATTCAAAGAATGATGTTCCTTGAATATTTCGTTATAGGGTGAATTTACTTCGTTTGAGAGGGTGTTTTTAACATGAAATTTGGATTCAAGGTGTAATATCTTGTACGAAATTCGTTATGCAGACGTCCGTTATAGGGAAATTCCACTGTAATTATGTAGTAACTCTTCGAGAACGTTCGTTCAAATTTGGATATCCTGATAAATACTGGTCTCATTCTATTCAATAATGAATTAAACATTCCTTCGGATCGTAGGCCGCAAACACGATAACTTCAAGAAGGAACGACTTAAAAACTTTTTATATTTTTCAATATTTGATTTCATCTAAAAAAATCAATTTTTATTTTGGTATACAGGCTTACCAACACGTTTTTGCAATGTGTACACCATATTTATAAAATTTCAAAGAGATCAGCAAAGTAGTTACTCAACAGATTGATTTAGAATAAATGATCGAAGAAACGTAGGTATTATAATCAGATAGACACCTTCTAAAAACAAAAAATTAAGGCAATACGATGAAATATTTTGATTTTTTATTCAATTGTTTGAGAGAATTTTTCTTATTAGAAAAAAATTGCAATTCTATTATTTCAAAATAACCAAAAACTCAACGTGACTCATTTGAGCTAAAAAAATAGTATATTATATTATAAGGATTAAAAGTGCATCTTTTTTTACGAGCAATATTTGCAGTTGCGAGGCGTAGCCGAGCGAATGCAAAATTGCGAGTTAAAATAGGCACTTTTAGTCCGAATAATATATACTATTTTTTCTCCAACCAAGTCAAAATTACAATAAAATTGGTTTTAGAAAAAATTATTTTTGGCAAAAACGGTTCATAAAATTACGTTTTTCATACACCGCAGTAAAAAGGGTTCAAAGACCTTTCAAATGAAGTATTTGTCAACCTCTCTTTCCTATTCAATTTTGAAAGGTTGAAGCGGTTCAATACGTTGAGATTGGGAGATATAAGCCAAAAGTTGGCTGTCCCATAAGGGGCTGGGAGGGGTTTGATGAAAAAAAAGGGTTGAAGCGCCCCCTCTTAGGGGATTGCTCTTTCAAACCTCAAATATACGTCAAAAGATGTCCCCCAAACAAAATCATTCGATGTTTTTCAGAAAAATTTTCCAATCATTATTGGAAGAAATATACAGGCTAGTTCGTCTGAAATGGAACCCTGTACTTATATGTATAACAGTTTCTGCACTATAAAATTTTTTGTTAAGTATAGTTAAAGCGCAGCTTAATAACAAATTTTGGTCCGATCGGATTACTAGTTTTGAAAATATTTGACAAATTAAATTTCAAATCTCTATAACTGAAAAAAAAATCACTTATGCTCAAATTTCTTTCTGGAGAAGGAGAAAGCCGAGAGGAAAAACTCTAGCGAAATCTCCCAGGGATGGATCATTGATCATTCCATTGAGTTTCTTCGGAACTTCGAGACAGCGGGATCCAAAAGATATCTGGATCTTGGTAAGAAGCAATTACACCTCCTCACTGGCTCATTGTCGCCTCAGGAAGCACCTGTTGAGGATGGGATTATCGACACTGACGAGTGTAGGTTTTGTGGGGAGGAGGAAAAAACCCCCCTTCATCTAGTCACGGAATGCCTTGGCATTGCGAGCCTGAGGAAGGAATGCCTTGGACGAGAACTTGTAAGAGTGAGCAACTAGCCTCGTTGAAGCCTTCACAGTTATTAGATTTCATTAGATCTCTGGAACTGGAAGGCGAGCTATGAAGGTTTTGGCCAGAATAGCTCTGTAGGGGGCACAAGAGACCTTAAGGTCGCAGTGAACTGTAACCCCTCTTTAAACTATAACTACTATCCTCAAATTAATTCCACTGACATCGCTCTTGAGGCCTATGTTTCTTTATTGATCTGAGATTTTAGGTCTCTGGACCTTGGGGGGGGAGCTATGTTCGAGCGTACTAAGCGACAATCCTTATACAGCAGTAGGATCATTGGATTGATAAAATTATGGCATTGCATTGCACTTGAACAAACATTAGGATTCGAACATCTTGCTCGTTACAGAGTGTATTTCCTGATGCGATCATGTTGATAAAAATAAATCATGTTCGCCAAAGGCCAAACCTGGATAAAGTAGCGGTTTGTGTATCAGCCACGATTAGGAACACCAGGACGCAGGAAGTTGTGGAATAATTCCCATGACCTCAATTGTTAAACAAAATAATGAAGACAACAAACTTCGACTGCATCGTGCACAAAAGTGCCGTGGGTAAATATAATAATCGAAGAAAATTAATATTCTCCAATCGAAGCAAAGTATCTCTGGATTTATAGAATAGCTTGGATTATCCTAACTTTAAAGTGCCATTTACTGATGCTAATAGTTGAAGTTGAAGTTGAAAAGCCTTGGGGACGACCCCAAACTGCTTGAAACATCTTGTTTGCTAACGACGGATTGCTAGTCAACAAGTCAGGATAAAAAGTAAATTGCTTATGTTTATTTCTTACTCTGAGAATTTACCAAATGTTTTTGATTTTCTAATTGTAAGCCGAGAGTGGTCTCTTTCCGTTATAATTATACTTCCGTCGACCTCAAAATGAAAGGTTATTTTAATGTGTATGAAATTGATCATTAATGAGCCATTTTTAATGATCAATTTCTGCTATTTCAATGTGCAATCCTCGTGGCAACCATTCACAAAGTATTCAAAAGCACTACGATAATTGTCAAAACTCTACTGGAACATAGATACATAGAAATTCCATTGTGTTAAATTATGTCTTGTGCACAATGAGAATGTATTTCAATCAAGAATTTATACATATTTCATATTGAGATCGTCAAATATCTGTAATTTCTAATTTTGAGCCGGAAATGGTCTCAAATGACAGGGTTCGACTCCCTGATGACGAATCCGTGATCAAATTCAATTCCGTTCGTGGGGCCGTCCGTTCGGCAGTAAGCACGATAACTTTCGGAAGGGTTGTCCTAGAGACTTGAGATTTTCAGAGAGAGTTCGATTCCCAAATGCCGCGGTCAAGTTTGTAAGCCAGACGAATCGTACAGGGTGTTCCATAAAATATGGCCATTCAAAATTGTTGCTCTCAATATCTCGGACTAAACGAAACCAATCGAAATGAAATAATGCGTCCACATGCATGATGCTCTAATCAGCCTCATGCAAAATTTTGTGGCCATAATTTAAACAGAACCATAGAAAATTCAATAAGAATATTGAAAAGAGAATCTTTATACATATTTCCATAACAGATACCATATTCGAGTTAATCGAGACTGATATACTGAATGTTCATGCAAAATTTCAAGAGAATCGCATCATCGGAACCATAGAATTCAATTTTTTTTCACTTAATAAATAACCTCGTTTTCAACTATAATTGAGCCAACGGGTTGTGCAGAACAACTGTGCTAATACAATTTGTAGGAAATTTTATGTACAGGGTATCCCATTTTGGGCACTTTTACGGGATATCTCCGTTATTTTTAACGTTAGCGGGATGCGGTTTTCGCGACAGTGTGCTACTTTTTTGTGAAACTAAAGATGGCGCAATCAGTTTTTGCATAGCTCTCTTAGTTTTTGCTATACAGGGCGGAAATGAAAAGTATCACTTTTTAATCACCTCCTGTATCTCAGTTGTGCTTAAACTTGGGGAAATGGTTGAAACGCATTCCTATAGATTTTTTTCCGTAGAATCCAGTGGCGTAGTCAGTTTTTTCAATTAAACTTTCCGTTTTTGAGTTATTGAGCAAACATACGTTTTTTAAATTGGACACCCTGTATATTATTTTTTATTCTTATCAAGCACAATCTCAGCTTTTCAAAAACATATTACTTTATGCATTTATTTTCAAAACCAAGCTCAGAATTCAAGATTTTGTAATTAAATTGTCAATAACTAAGTAGTAGGCTATGACTGTTTATTAAAACAAAAATAAATGTCAAGATTTCGTTAGAAATCGAAAATAATGTTAACATAATATCTAGATCACAAACAGCATGTCATATTTCTCGTAATTTTCGTAAGCAGCCGTAATGAGAAAAACTTAAAACTGAATCATTAATATGATATAATAAATAATAAAAACTGAGAGAACTGTAAACTTTCAAAACCAACCGACAAAGCTTTGACATTTTTTTTGTTTTTAATAAACAGTCATAGAGCCTACTACTTAGTTATTCACAATTGAATTACAAAATCTTGAATTCTGAGCTTGGTTTTGAAAATAAATGCATAAAATAATATGTTTTTGAAAAGCTGAGATTGTGCTTATTAGAATAAAAAATAATATACAGGGTGTCCAATTTAAAAAAACATATGTTTGCTCAATAACTCAAAAACGAAAAGTTGAATTGAAAAACTGAGTACGCCACTGGATTCTACGGAAAAAATCTATAGGAATGCGTTTCAACCATTTCTCCAAGTTTAAGCACAACTGAGATACGGGGGGTGATTAAAAAGTGATACTTTTCATTTCCGCCCTGTATAGCAAAAACTAAGAGAGCTATGCAAAAACTGATTGCGCCATCTTTAGTTTCACAAAAAAGTAGCACACTGTCGCGAAAACCGCATCCCGCTAACGTTAAAAATAACGGAGATATCCCGTAAAAGTGCCCAAATGGGATACCCTGTATTCCATTTTTGTATGGAAGGTTTTTTCAAACGAACAGTTGAAGTTTATTTTCCATCACGAAATTTTGTTAGGCAACCTCAATTCGGATTCTGCATCCCAAAAAACATAAATAATAAAAGAAAATCAAAACTACCCAAACCTTTCCTGCTAAAAGCACAATTCGACGGATTATCTTATCGGTCTGAGATTTTGCATTTATATTTAGTATCGAGCTCAAGTCCTATACAAAATTTTGAGGTAACAGCTTCATTGCTCTACCAATAAACGAGAGATCAAAATCACCTGCTCAGGGCTTTCTTTAATTTTTAATAATAAGTTTTGAATGCGTTTGGCTATATCAATATTCAAATCGATAGCATAGTTAATTTGAAATATTCAAGAAAATTTTTTTTCTGTCGACCTCAAAATAAAAGATGACCTTAATGTGTACAAAATTGAACATTAACAACCTAATGCCATTTAATGTGCAATTGTCATGGGCAACCGAAAACCGAACACAAATCATTCAGAAGCAATACGATATTGTCAAAAACCTACTGGAACATAGTAATTTCATTATGTCAAATGTATGTGTGGACAAAAGAAAAATGTATTTCAATCAAAACTGTATTTTCAATTCATAATGAGGTCAACGGAAAAGTCTGTAATCAACTCGTTTATTAATCTATAGCAACTAATGGTCCCGAACTAAAGCGTTCGCTTCTCTCACGCGTTAAAATATCTTGACGATTAGTCGCTGCCGTTATAACCTTGTTGATTAAATAAATTATTGAATAATTTCAAATAAGCTGGAAAAATCTCTCTTTTGTGTTTGATGACACCTGTATAACTGAATGCTTCTCGATAATATTTTTTAAAGTAACTTATCCATGGCACTGTCATTATTTTCATCAATAAATTCTCTGATACAGAGAACAGTACTGGACAGTAAACGGAATAGTTGAACCTCGTGACAAAACATCGTGTATCCGGCTATGGGCCAATATGCAAAGACCACTTAACATTCTCTTTGGTGATAAGGGAACAACCAACCACAGAGCGCCGCTTGTACGGAATGCGAATTAGGAAAGAGCGTCATCATTCAAATGGAATTTCCTATCTTCCTGTATGTCCGTGTTTCCTCCTTATCGTTTTCGAAATTAAATGTTTTTCGCAAGAGGAATTAAAAATTTCGACACGAGATCAGTTGCCCAAATGTCTGTAAGTTTCGAATTTCAGCGGGGAGCTGGGAGGAGGGGTCCTCAAACGATTCGGATGTATTCACTGATGAAGAATACGAGGTAAAAAACAATCTGTCCGACCGTACGCACAAGAACGAACGAACAAAAGGAGCTATAGCGACCTGAAATCGTGCGAACCACGTGTTCGGCACTGACAAGGCACCGAATCGGCAAAAATCTTTTCCATGATAATATGGTTTTTGTGTGGTTAAATTCAGATTATGCCGGCAACGTCTCCGCAAGCAACGCCTTGGTATATTTTGCCGAGTCGGTGCCTTGACTGTGCCGAGCACGTTGCTTGCACACCTAAGGCCGCACCTACATTAGGTCCGCATTTCTCCCGATCCGATCCGATCCGACGTTGTCCGACCATCGGACAACGTCGGAAGAAAAACAAACACTTTATCTTAATGTTAGTGCCTACAATGGAAACGAAGCTTCCGATTTCTCGAGTTCCGACGACTCACGACACTATCCGATTTGACGGCCGATCAAACATGTTTGTTTCCAGTCCGACGTTTCAATCCGACGCGTGGTTAGTGAAGTACTGAAGTACTGTAAATTAAGTTAAATATCAATCAAATTTTTGAAAAATGACGGGAAAAATTTATAAGGAGTTGTTAATACAGCTTGTGAGATGAACCTCATCTATGGGGCCAGAGGGTGAAAGCTTACTACAATCGTGACATAAAATTTGAGTTGTGGGAATCAATTGGAACGCAACTTCAACAGATTTCAGTTTTCATTCATTTTGCTATCACGTGTTTCTGCAATAGTTTCTACTAAAAACTGCAGTAGAACGGTAGACAGTATACAGTTAAACGGATCACGTCGGGACCAGTGTAGGCAGTCACGTCTGACGTCATCGGATACCGATGGACGGATAACTTCGGATCGGATCGGATCGGGAGAAATGCGGACCTAATGTAGGTGCGGCCTTAGATGGATTCGTAACCTTCTTATATTCCCATCCACCCACGTCTCTCCTGAAGCTGGTCGGTGAAATTCTTCGCGTTGCCGCCACATCCGTGAGGGGCGTCATCGGTTTCGTGTCATTTTCGATCAATGATATAAGTATTGACTTTCAATATTTGCAATGGGTTTGTGATTTCAAGAAAATCTCAAAAACATCGTGAATTAACAGAGATAACTACAAATGTAAATTCGAACCGTAGCTGAACCTCACTCTTCAAATATAGAACAAATAATAATAACTCGTGTCTTTTCGTGCTGTTGAATTCTCGTTTGATCATGAATATTTGAAAGTAGTGGTGGGTTCACTGTTCCGCTTATGTTTGAGGACTTATGTTGATAATATTCGAAATTCCGAAAACTCAATTCTCCTGTCGTTGAGATTCGCTGAGCAAAAATATCTGACCGCACAATTTGAATATTTTTCTAGTAGTGTCAAAATATTGCCTCTGGTTCAACCCAAAAACTACCACATAAAAACGATCTGAGTGACAATCGAAATGTAGCAGCGATAGAATGAAGTTTTCCAGATCGCATTTAAAATGGGCAATATCTCATTTGGCTCATTGCTGAATTTGTCGCCAGTCAGATATTACAGTTTTTGACCTATAAGTGATTCTACCAAAACTCAATCACGACAAGAATCTGAGTCATGGAAATTGTGATTATTCTGTGATTAACCATAGATTCAAGTTAGAGTTTTCAAGTCATTTGTTTTCGTTTTCTTCCAGAAAATTCGTCAGATGGGCGGTTTAGCTCACGTTATCAAACATTGATAGCAAAATACTATAAATTTTTAATAAATATTATCGAAAACCATTAAATTCGCTCGAAATAATCCCTTCGCTCGGAGTTATATTGCCATCCCTAAATTTTTAATGGCAACATACCAGCAAGCTATTTGAAAATTAGTTTTTTTGTTGACGTATAACACTCCAAGAAGAAGAAGAATATTTTATTTTCGAACCTAAGTACTCAATTTGACTGGAGAAATTATTTGTTGCATTTATTGTGGCAAATGAATGCCTCGCATACAATAGAACAAAATTGTCGAAATAACATTCAAATTAAACCGATACGGCCTTACGAACAACAAGTTCGGAATGCCAGAGATTGTCTCCAAAACACAAAAGTATTCTTAATTCGGTAGCTAATGGCCGTTCGTAGAGAACAGTTGTTTATTCGATATGTCATCGTTCTGATGTTTCGATACTTCCATTGTTCCAAGTTTTCAAACCAAAATATTGATCAGGGGCCTATTGCACCAAACACTTTGCAACTTTTCACTTTGCACTTTTCACTTTTCAAATGAATTAAGTTGCACAAAACGCATTCACAAATGAAAAATACATTGTGAAAAGTCAAGGCATAGTGAAAATTACTCCGCAGACATTGAATATTGGGAGAAATGTTGTGCAACATAACTAATTTTCACTCTTGAAATTTGTCAGAATGCAAAGTGCGAAGTGAAAAGTTGCAGAGTGTTTTGGTGCAATAGGCCCCGGGTTTCTGCTTTTCGATTGAACTCATTGACGAACTCATTTGAGATTTTCCGACCACATAATATTATGTACCCTGAAAATATCGAGCGTTCTATGTCTTTCCGCCATCAGATTTTCTTTCAGAGAAATCGGCACAAGTTTCATATCACCATTGATACCTTAACTTTGGATTCGATCAAATTTCTAGTTTTTGAACATATTCAAAATCTCGAGAACTGTTAGACTGATTAGCCCACCAACGTACTTGAAAGAGACAGGGAACCCAATTTGATGATAAGGGAGAATATGCAAATAAATGAGATAGTAACGGAATATACAGGGTGAGTCTTTGACTTGTACATATATTTAAACCTTATTCCTGAGGTCAAAAGAAACACTTTTTTCCTCTACCATTTTTTCCGATTCGGTCTGGTTTCAAGATACAGGCTGTTGAAAATCCATGGAAAGCATAATTTTCAGTAATATCTCGCAAACGATTCCTTCAAATGAAATGATTTTTGGAACATAGTTTTTCATGAATATGATTACTCTTTCCCGACTCAATTCCGAGTAATTCGATGTTGAAAGAAAGAAAAACTAAAAAATTCGAAAAATTGGGTACTTTGGCTGAATGCAACTCTGTCGAAAATATTCACGAATTCATTTTCCCTATGTGGTCACTTGACAAATTTCAAGAATATTTCGAGAATTTGTTATCTGGAATGAGAATATGGTAAGAGAACTAGCGGATTTTTCTTTAACAATGGGGTTACAATTAATAAGCTCACTCTATACTTCTTCAGTGTTAATCCTTATCTATTCAAGCAAATTTCTACACCACTTTCGAAGTACCTATTGCAATTTTGTTTCGTTGAGCTTTGACATACGTTGATCCAAATTTAAATTATGTTAAATACGTTCATTTCTCATATTATTCAATCATATTTATTACTACTACTAAAATGACCTTCATAAGTTATTATTCCTGAAGTCGTAATGATTTTGAAAAACTGACCACAGAACACCGAGGGATGTCAAGAATCTAATGTCACTTCTGTACATTCACCATGCGGACCATAGAGAAAGTTTGTTCTATGATGCGGACACCCCTTGAAATTCAATCACCCAACTGGTGTTTATGAACGTGAAATGTCATGCGTGTTATGGTTGATTGTTTTTTTGATTTTGAAACTTGCAAGGAGATTTCAAGAGATATTGGAAATGAATGCTATAGCTAGAATAGGTGGTTTAAAAGTTAATCCGATGAAGTATACTGAGTATACATCAAGAAGAGATATTTCTGCTTTTCATCACCAGTAAATTTTTGGATGAATGCATTAGAAATATACAACGGGTATTGAAAAGGTGAGTTCATATTTCTTTCATTAATACAGCAGCTTATATTGAAAATTTCGAATGGTATATCTACTCGTTTCTTTGATACAATAGCTTATTTCAAAGGTTTGAATGCTATATCTCGTACTTGCAAAAATTCAGTGGTTAGTTTACCAGTGGCGGCATAGCTCATTCTGAAAACAAAAAAGGCTATATCTTCTTATTTAGGCCGAATCGGAAAAAATGGTAAGGAAAATGTTTCTTTCGACCCCAGGATATACGGTTAAAATATGTACAAGTCAAAGACTCACCCTGTATAGAAAGAAGCAGCTAATACGGTATGGACATGTGCAAAGAATGGCAGACATAGATAACCGAAGGTAGTGATAAGATGGATACCTCCGGAAAACAGAAAGGAGGGAGACCAAAAACGACATGGATAGTTGAATCAATGAGAGAGAGGGAGGATGAAGACTGCAATAATAGAAGGCACTGGCAGATGGGTACCGGACGACGTCGTAGTATGTTATAACTGAATATACTCAAACGAATTTTTTCAAGTCTCTTGCTCCAACCTTTCGAAAGTTATTCTGGGTACTCTGCGCAGCATTGTTTTGGGCTTGGATTCTTCATCAGTGAGCCCAATTGGGTCGTTTGGGACCCCTAGCCGCTCAAAATTCGAAAAAAACAGACATTTTGGCAAAACATTATCACGCTGTTCTCTTTGACAACGCCCGAACAGCTACAGCAATGGGGTTTCTAAAGAAAAGCGCAGTACTATAACTTATCGGAACGCAAATAGAGGCCCACTTCAATAAAGTTTCCTTTCTTTTAACATCTGCTCATGGGCATCAAAGAAGATTTTAGGTAACCCTTAAAGAAATACAGGCCACCAAAACGTCACATTATAATTTTTATTTATTTTCTTCTTTAGTTTTACTATTAGGCAACAATTTTCTCAAAACCAATTTGCTCCTGACAGATAAATTCAAAGATTTTCGCAGGAGCACTTCATCTTAATTAAATTTTTTTAATTATTTCTGTTTCAGAGACTGGGATGAAAACCTTAACGTTTTTGTAGAAATGCAGAATCCTTCCAGAATATATTTTCAATCGATACTTTTTATGGTGAAATGATCAATTTGATATTCGTTAGTAGTGGAGACTGGAGAGTTAGTAGAACATTTGATATCGTATATTGGGAAAATTTTGTGAAAAAAATTTATAGCGAGATTGAAAATGAATGTCTCAAAATCACTTATGAGGACGTAGTAATATTATTGGGGGAAGTGTTGACGATGAATTCCTTCTTGAATGCTGAAATGTGGCTATTTTTCGGCAACCGTCCTTTTTCTTCAAAAAATTTGCATTTCCTGGTCTACCAGGAAGTACGAACTAGGACTAGAACGGGAAGTATGATTTTGAAAAATACAGTTGACCATTACCATAGCAATGAACTGAAGGCTAACAATTCATATGAAATTAGTTATTAATGCCCGATTGCACCGTTCGTCTAAGCAACGTTTAAGTCCTGAAATGACGTTTCATCAATGGAATAAACGTCACTTAAAGGCTTAATCTCTGCTTAGACGAACGGTGCAATCGGGCATAAGAGTTTGCATATTGTACGCAACACGATCGAGAACAGTTTTTTTGGATTCGCAGAATTCCAGAAATTTGTCTTGCCCCAAAAAATTCTATTTTCCTGATATTTCAATAAAGTATCTTCGGCAGCACATGAATTGTCACAAGTGCCAAAATAAAAGAAATGCCTCAATAAAGTTGACAGGAAATAAGTCGTTTCGATAGCTCAAATGTCAGACCACGTTGAGGGATCTTTTTTTACAGGATCCTTTATTAAGTTAGGCCTCTATCTGGGTTCTCGTTATTTCATTAGAGTTCAGATATTATAATCGGACGAACACCAAAATTTTCAGAACGATGCGGACACGAAACTGAATAATTTCACATATTCCACTGTTGGATAATCATATTGATATTCCCTCAGCCTGGTCAATTATAAGTAAATATTTCATTATTTTCACCTTTCACTCGTGACGGACACCATGGGACTTCTTCATATCGGTATACATCGTAATTAACGAAAAACAATATTGAAACGTACAATTTATTCTTAATCGTTAGGATTTATCTACTGCTTTCTCTTAGAGATCATTTCGAGGAGGAAACAGAAAAGTGTAAGAAATGTCGGAGAATGAATTATGATCTCCTGACATGATCGTATATACTTTATTTCCTGTTGAATTCCTGAACATAATACTCGAATGAAATTTATATTGAATGTAGGTTTACGAATGGGACGAAGAGTCTTTTCCGGGGATAAACTGAGCAACAACAAGAGGAGGAAGGGGTGAAAATTTTGCATCTCTTGAATGAAAATTTTATAATCGTTATCAAATACAACATAATAAGCCTTTGAATTGAAATAAAATTTTATAGGTCAACAGTAATGTCAAAAATTTCGAGGGGCAATTCTTAGAATGTCTGAAACAGAAGCGAAACAACACCCTCAGAGTAAGAAATAAACTTCACTTTTTACTCTGAGCAACAAACCCACCATTAACTTCAATCATCCCAATCAAGAGTGTTGACATTTCTGTTCAGTAGGTTTGGTAGTTCATTATGGATTGTTTAACGTCAAAACAACGCTTTCAAATATTGAAAATTTACTTGAAAAAAGTTGTTCCGAAGTTCAAGGAACACTTGGTCCATTGAGTATCTGAATAATTTTACGACATATTTTTGACTAAGGTGCCACTAAGAAAGACCTCTTGCAGAAATTTAAGCCAAATATTCATCTTTTCTGAAATTGTACTAACCGAATTGTCCATGTCGGAGAAGTGGCGGATATATTTTATCCATTCGTCTATTTTATTTGAATTCACAACTTCACTAATGAACATAACAAGTCATTGTTATTAGTTCATTGAAGAAATAATCGCCCTGTATTTATCTATCAGCTTTTAATGATTAAAAAATGATTCCATTAATATTTTTGTTTTGTATAATTTTATCAAGCATCTATTCCGTATATGAGCGCTCGTTCTGATTAAACGAATGATATATCATTTTGCCCAAATGTCTGTAATTTTCGAATTTTGAGCCGAATATGGTCTCAAACGATAGGGTTCGACCCCCTGATGAAGAATCCGTGGTCAAATTCAATTCTGTTCGAGAAGTCGTCCGTTCGTCAACACGATAACTTTCGGAGGGATTATCCTAGAGACTTGAAATTTTCAGGGTGAGTTCGGTTCTAACATGCCTCGTTTAAGTTCGTTAACCAGCCAAATCATACAGGGTGTTCCATAAAATATGACCATTCAAAACTTTTGTTCCTCAATATCTCAGACAAGACGAAACCAATCGAAATGAAATATTGCGGCCACATGCAAGATGCTCATAACACCCCCATTCAAAATTGAGAATGCATATATTTGGTATCAATCTCAAATCCCATATAAAATTTTGAGGTAAAAGTCTCATAAATCCACCAATAAACGAGCGCTCAAAAGCTCCTGCTCAGGGCTTTTCTTAAATTTTTATTGATATGCTGAAAACGACCGAAAATATTGAAATGGCCTCGGTAACCATGTTAAAACACTTTTTTGAGTCATTTAAAAGCTGAATGTCATGACTCCTTTCGAAATTATGTAAAAATTTATGATGTAGTACATTTATTTTGCCTGTGAACATTGAGTTGAATCAAGACGAAAAAATGTATTCAATGTTCCTCTATCTCTTCTGTCAATAATAATATAAAAATTCATCAGTGGTTTACAGAGTTTGCAAATTCTCTTCATAATATTGGGTCATTTGGATATCGAGGAAACTGCTCTTCACTCCCTCTACCATTTTCAGAATATGTCAGTATCGTCTGAGGAATAGAGAGTGCTGCCATGAATGTAAACTAAACGAAAACGTTAGAATTGACATATTGTGAGTAGGTATGTGCAATCGACAGTTTTTCACGTTCACGTTTGAGTCGACTATACGTCCGACGTAATCTAGCGGCCACTCAGCCTCTCACGCATACCTCAAACGGCCACGTACGTTAACCGAACGTTAAAGGAATCAGGGTGTCAATTCTCGGAATCACTCGATCGACGCGACGAACGTAGGTATATGCGTTCGTGATATTTTGGGATTTTTGGAAATTGTAATAATTATATCCGATATTCTCGAGCATATCGTCAACTACTAGTTCTGACGAAAGTGTACGTTCATTTTTTTTGTCGATATTGTGGAATACCTTGTATTAATTAAATCATATCCATTATACAGCATTGTTATTCGCGACTGTTCAACAAGTTATAGCTAAGGGAAACCTCTGAAATGATTTTTGGAGATGCTAATAACTCGATGTTTCAGTATATTAATTTTTGAGAAGAATCAAATTATTCGATGAAAATGATGATACAGGGTGTTTCATCCACCCTGTGTATCATTATTTTCATCGAATAATGTGATTCTTCTCAAATTTATTAATTTACTGTTGAACAGTCGAGAATAACAATCGTGTATAATGTATAACGTATATTACATAATTCTCGTTTGATTTCACAATGACTGTTAGAAATGAAGTTCAAGGATTTTTATGCTTCACACAGTCTTATAAATGACCATTGTGAGAAATTGATTTCTCAATTCTACAATTTGAGTTCAAATCTACCATACGATGCCATTTTAGGTTACCATACTTTCAATTATACGGTTTAGTCGTATTCCAATATTATGTATATTAAATCGAGGCAGAATCTCAGAATATGACCTCAAATCAAGATAACTATTTTAAAGATATTTTCAAGTAGGCTTTTGTATAAATGAATGAAATGTAAATATGAACAAACATAAAAAATAACCATACGAGTATACACAACCTTTTTCGCAAGTCGCTAGGAAATCTTGACATTCCTGACAAAATTCCCCATAAAAAAAGCCAAGACTTTCTGTAAGGTAATTGATATTTCCTTACAGCTGTTTATGCTCGATATATGTAAACATTCATATGCATTTTGGTACATTTCTCTTGATTTTTTTGCCAATAATATTGATGAAGCAGTATTCAGTATCTCAAAACTCTCTAGGAGTACCAGGATAAAAAAAAATTACTTTCGAGAACACCAGCGATTAAATTCATAAGCGTCAAGTCTGACAATTCAACGTTTTCATTGCAACCCAAGTAATTTAATTGCGAATTTCTGAGCACCATTTATTTTGGATGGAAATTGATCGAAACAGTCGACCAGGAATGCTAGGCTTCTCCTAGCCAGTAAAAATATACTATTATTTTTATACATACTTTCAAGCTGTATGAAAATAAAACGGAACACCTTCCTAGATGAATAGTTAATATTGGTTTGCTCACATATTCGCAATACCTGAACTCTAACTTCCTGTAACAGCTTTTTCGCTTAATATCATATTTTTATCACATCAAGATAATATGCACTTTGGTTTTAATTGCTTTCTCACCTTTCTCTTGATAATTTCCCTGGTAAAATCTGGACAGCATATGGATGCACTGCTTCCTCTCCTTCCCGGATCAAAGGAATTCTTTCTACCGTCCAGAGAATCTGTGGAGTAATTCTTTGAGTTCCTCCTTAGCGTGGAAACTGATACATTCTTCAGGGATTTCGTTGAACCGAGCGAGTCGCGCCTCTGGTTCCATCTGTTGCTGTTGAATTCTTTTCGGTGCAGGGAACCAGTGGAGGTACTTAGATCGTTTTTTCTCAAAGTTGAGGAGAAGTGACTAGGATGCTCCATCTCATGTTTTGGTGGCCCGTTTGGCAGGTGGAGGGAGTCTCGCCTTCGTACGAATGATAATGTATTGGTTTTGTTCGATTGATTCAGTGCTAATTTATGTACCTAGTGAAACTAGTTATTTTCCAGAATTTATGATTGTGAATTTGGCTAGCTTACATAAAATGGAACAACTTACACAGCCTAAATGGGGATCATATCAATCTTTTACGGAATCAAGTAATTGTGGGTTGAAAGGATAATACACTATAAATTAAACTGCACAAAGGAAACATTGTTGAAGACAAGTATCTGACGAGAACAAATAACTTCGTGAAAGGGAAGCAGAAATCGTACACAAAAACTTGCTGATCGCAGGAAAACTGTATTTCAGATTCAATATTTACGAGATTTAAGACTGGTTTTCTCAATATAAGTTGAATGGTTTCAAGAGTTTAAGGTCTAAAGATAAGGAAAACTTGTTGACCACAGTTTAGATAAATTTTAATATCATCATTAGGGCTCTGAAATGGCAAGAAATAACCGAGAAAAAGTATCTCATTGAGTCTTGGTCAATATTGAGTCTCGTTCATATTCCAAACATACTTCTTTTCTATAGAAAGCAAGGCGAATCTGCTGACGACGAATGCGCCACGGTTATATAAAGATATTTAATGATAGTCAAGCTGCAAAACAGCTCCTGAATCCAGCTACTGCACATCAAGAACAGTCTGCAATAACCGAATAGCCATTAAAAAATATGTACGAACAATAGGATTACTCTTGTTTGGATATCCTGTCACTCAAACTACTCAGGAAACGAGGAGGCGGATCAGCTGGCGCATGCTGGCATGCCTCTGCCGTTTTCTGGGCTCATTCTTGGGAATTCCACAAAGCTGAGTAGGAAATATAGACATGATAAATTCGTTAGTGAACTACTTATAGTTGAGCACCCAAGCTTGACAACCTGGACAGAACAAAGAGTCACTGCATGCTCAGAGAAGCTGCACAAGAATCGGCCTGGTGCAGATGAGAAAGGCTGTGACTTAAGAACACTGCAACCCAGTCACCACGCGTGCCAGTATCTGATTCAAGGTATGCGGACAGGTAACCAAAGCTCAGAAAAAAACTGAAAATCTTATGATCGATTAAAATTATAGGATTTATTAAACAACTTTCCCACGGCTGGTAGGGCGGTCGAATGCCCTTTTATTATAAATAATGCGACTTGTTACTCATCACTACCACTTCCATTGAAATATGATATCTCTGGGTCTAGCGAATTGTATAAACCTACGAACCTTCAAGATGAATTTTCCAATAAGATACAACAAAAGCACCGAAATTAAAGTTACAACCTGCTCGCAACCATATAGTTATCTGTTTCACCAGGACACCACTCTGTCCAATCAACAAAACCAATACCTACTCACCTGTTATAATAAGTCATATAATTACTAATGACAGGCATCGAATCTCTTCTTGGTCCCATACCACCAAACATCAAATCCTTCTTCTGCTGCCCGTTTCCGGCGGAATGTTTGCTGCCGGCCGGCTGATGATACTGGCCGGTCACTTTGGTAGAATTCCTTCTCGATACGGTGGATCGTAGATCCGCCACGGAACCTCTGCGGGTACCGTTTTTACCGTGGACGTCGCATTTAGCATCCGGCGTCTTCTCGACTTCGACGTGCACCTGAATCGGTGGCGAGGGTGGCGACGGTGTCGTAGCCTTCGACTCGAGCTTAACGTCGTTGAAGAGCGACTCGAGACGTTTGATAGCTGCTGCGTGGTTTATGGCGACACTCATCTTCTCATAATCTGATTCATCGACGTTGCTTTCAACTTTGTGGAAGAGATCGTTTGAGTGTGTTTACTGAACTGAGGCGAGAGTACGTTTTTCTAAAACCTCTATAACAATTTGCCTTTTTCGTGCCTTTTTTTCGACTTCGTCTGAAATTTCGATTAAATACGAATGAGGTAGGGACTATTTTGGTTGCTATTTGAGGTTTTGAAATTGAAGGGGATGGTTGTACCCTGATCTTTGTTTTATACATTGCGGTATTTGAACGTTCATTTCATTTAACTTATGTACACATCGCTAGATTATGTTCACATTTTCAGTGATGAATGATATGTTTCTTACAGCCGATATGTTGAAAAGAAGAAGGCAGTAAAGCTTCGTAGAGCTGGAATTGAAATTGGCATTGAAAATTTTACTGCAGAATTTTAGCTTGATCGAATCGACAAACACGGAATTATTCGAAAAAAATCATAACTTTGTTTTTAAAATGTTAAATTCTCTGCTTTTTCCGATGGTTTTGTTCTTCTATATTTTTTTTACTTTAGACCATTTTTGAAGGCTACAGATCTGGACTACTATGGCCACCGAGCATAGCTGTGATAGAAGAGGAGTGATTTCTTCATAAATACGTTTGGTTTCATAGGCTTCAATTACTAATGAAAGGTTTATTTTTATCCAATCATAAAAAATGATGATCACCGATTATGACCATGCCATACTGTTTCGGTGTCTTCAAGCACACGCCATACTGGTTCGAAGATGTCGAATTTTTCAGTAGTCCATGTATCATAGCAATATACCAGGAAAAAAGAAGTATCGATAGATACTATTGTCTAGTAGAAGACAAGTCTGTATTTGCCATACTGATTAGATGTCTCGAAGATGAGAAATTAACCTTTAAAGTTGTAAACTATTTACAAGTGTCATGTACAATAGGAGAAAGTGTAACTCATGTTTTTGAAATATAATTAATGTCTGGAATACGAATAATTTGTGCCATACCGATATCATGTGCCATACCGATATCATGTCTCTAAAGCCGCGTAAACATCTGAGCAAAAGAGCCGAATGAGCATATCGCGCATCGCGCCGAATGAGCATTCAGATGTGGACGGACAAATCGCGCCGAACCGAATGAGCGTTTATTGCGGCAATTTTTCTTTCCGACGCACGAAACAGAATGAGCAATATGAGCATGACGTGTTCGGTGCCGCACAACGGATGTGTCGTTCAGTGCTTACGAACGTAAACGATGGAAAACTTGGGATGTGCTAGTGCCTCTTTCATAATTCTGTACGAGTTGCTAAAGAAAAGAGACGACGGCGAACTAGATGGTCTTCACAGTTAATCTACTAAGCCCCATTTCGCACCAAGCCATCCAGTCCTTCAGTCGAGTCAAGTCACTCAGGATTGGAACTATTAACTCGTTTAAAACAATGGAATGTGAAATCTAGTTCATACTAGGCCCTAGTGTGAAACTAGATTTCACATTCCATTTGTTTTAAACGATTAAACGAAGTTAATAGTTCCAATCCTGAAGTGACTTGACTCGACTGGACTGGACTGGCTTGGTGCGAAATGGGGCTAAGAAGTCGAGACCGTAGCCTCAACAGCACTTTTTTATTACACGACATTCAAAGTGAGGGCGACGGCAGGCGATTCAAAATTTTACAAGAATGTCAGAAGCAGATTTTTCATTTCTCATGAATGAGATTAAAGACAAGATATCCAGACGAGATAGTTCCGAATGGCAATCCCTGCGAAGAACGTTTAGCGCTAACACTGCGGTTCCTTGCAAGTGGCGATTCATTAACTAACAAGTCTCCAGTATAATGTGGAAAATATCCAAACAATTGATATCCAGAATTTTTCCAATTGCAGAATATTTTTTTGTGATTGTTACAAGACCACAGAAGCGAAAGCTCGAAAAATTTATTGGCTTCTGGTGCTGCTTTCCAGTCACGGGGGTGAGTTGCTCTGAGCAGCTCAGAGTTGCACCCGGACTGTTGTCTGTGTTTCAAAACAAAGAATCCTTTGTTTTGGACCACAGATAATAGTCCCGGGGCGACTCACCCCCGTGAGTGGAAAGCAGCATGGGTGAGGATAGATATTCTGTGACAAGACGAAAATTATGAATATACAGTGCATCCTCGAGTGCATCCCATTTTGGCTGAGACAGCCAGGTTTCTAGCTTGTTATTTAAGATAGAGACTTGGGGTTTTCACGTTCCTGTCCTACATTCTTGTGAAACTGAAGTTGGTCTGATCAGATTTTGCTTAACTGTTTCCGTTGATGAGATACAAGCGATTTTGGAAATTTATACTTTTCGCACCCTCCTTATCTCTCCGAAGTTATTAGAAATAATGCTGCTAATTCTGATACAGAATTCTGCGTAGAATACAGTGAGGAACTCAACTTTTTTTTCGTGGTATAGTTTTGAAGATACGACCAGGCTGTCTCACCCAAATGGGATGCGCTATACGTATTTTTTGAACGCCATGTTCATCATATTTCTAACGAATAATAAATGTGGCTACCTCATATCGCACATTATATTTCAATACATTTCTGTGTGAGTAATACAATTATTCAAATACGTCAACGAGGTGGAAAACGAGGTCAGAAAACTGATGGCTTTGAAGAATAAGTTAGATTAATCTAAAAAAAGACATTCCAAAAATGAACAAATGAAGTATGAAAAAAATATTGTACAAAAAATATAATTATAAAACAACAGAAACATAAATATCAAAGTTGACTACAAAACAAATGAAAACAATACATAATAAATCTGTATCATAAAATCTATTTTTACTATCCTAACTGAATAACATAACAGTCTCCTTCTGAATTTTGATTTTTTAGAAATAATTTCTAAACTATGGTTCATACACTACACAATGCCACTTCGGACTTTCATACGCGTTATTATTTTATTATTTCTATTTTTTGTATATATGGAACTCCTATACTCATAATCTAGATCTAGAAGAATACTAACTGATAGTAACTTCAATTACTCATTCGATTGAATTTCCGTCCGAAAGTTATTGCGTCGAGAAAACATCGGAAAACATTCTCTCGTAGGTACCGAAGTAGAAACCAACTGTTTGGAGTAGTGAGTAGAAAGTAATCAAAAGGATCTACTCCATTCGGAGTAACTGTGACAACCCGTCTACACTGAGCACGAATTTCCTTTGATAGACCGACAAATTTCGGATCGGCTCCGCGCAACATGAGCGCGCTCATGCTGTGCGTTTGACCGTCCACATCTGAATGCTCATTCTGCGCGATGTGCTCATTCGGCAGTTTTGCTCAGATGTGTACGCGGCTTTTACCGTCTACACTGAGCACGAATTTTCTTTGATGGATCGACAATTGCAGATCGGCTCCGCGCAACATGAGCGCGCTCATACTGTGCGTTTTGACCGTCACATCTGAATGCTCATTCTGCGCGATGTCTCATTCGGCTGTTTTGCTCAGATGTGTACGCGGCTTAGACGAGGAAACAAACATGTAAAGTTGTAATTTTTTCGAACCGTACTAGGCGGGGCATTATACTTGGGATGACTGGACGCGCGGTTTTCGAGGAAGGAATAATTGTAATACGAATTCAAGATTTTGTATTTTCGTTTCAGACCTGAACGTAATTACACAACATTCTCAAGCGGAATCTACTTCCGTTCTACCGGAAACGAATGTAAATTGATAATAGTATTATATAATTTCAATGTAACACTGTATTTTTATACATATTCGAATTCTTCGTTTGATTTGCACTGATTTGAGGTATGATATGAGCAACCACTTCAAGCGGTTGTTGAGTTATGGCATGGTCATCAAATTTTTCAGAAGATTGTCACAAATTAGTGTTTATATCTTTGAAATCCATCGAATTTTTGCGCAACAGTAAAACAAAAAACCAGTACGCTGATACTGCTTCTTGTATAAATTATTAGGAAATATTATACAGGAGCCTGAAACAGGGCTCAAAGCGAACCTCAATTAAATCATAAAATATAATTTTTTATTCAACGGTAACCCTATAATTTTGTAATTCCAATCGATGGCTCATCAAAAATTATTAGAGTGTACCAAACAACTCAGCAGTTTAGCCGCTATCGAATAAAATTTTAATTTCTCGGCTAAATGAACGAACACTTAAAAAAATCACCTGTATATTGAAAGTTATCAATTCGAAAAAAGTTTTCCGTCAAAACTGACTACCAGATTCATATTAGCGGACTACCATACTTCTTTGATAATGGACTAGTGAAGAATTCAGCATCTTTGAATCAGTATAGCGTGTGCTTATTCAGCGAAAGAGTACGCATTTCAATTTCTCATCAAAATTGACCACAAGGGAAAAAAACGGACTGACATACTTTGCCTATATTTTGTAATTCCAATCGATTGCCTCATCAAAAATTAGTTAGAGTGTATACCAAACAACTCAGTAGTTAGCCGCTATCGAATAAAATTTTAATTTCTCGGCTAAATGGACGAAACACTAAAAAAATCACCCCGTATATTGAAAGTTATCAATTCGAAAAAAGTTTTTTTCCGTCAAAACTGACTACCAGATTCATATTAGCGGACTGCCATACTTCTTTGATAAATGGACTAGTGAAGAATTCAGCATCTTTGAACAGTATAGCGTGTGCTTATTCAGCGAAAGAGTACGGCATTTCAATTTCTCATCAAAATTGACCACAAGGGTAAAAACGGACTGACATACTTTGGCCTATAATACATGGACTGATGAAAATTCGACATCTTTGAACCAGTATGGCGTGTGCTTAGTGACAAACAGTATGGCATGGTCCATAATCGGTGCTGAGACATCTTTTTTATGGTTGGATAAAAATTAGCTTCTCGATATTAATTCAAGAGATATACGTTTAATGGCATACGACTCCTTCATACTCTGGCTATCGAATATATTATATAAAACAAGGATTACTTTTGAGCTCATTACTCAAGGGCATGGACTTTTTGACACATTCCAAAAATTACGACATCTATGTGCCACCATATTTGCGTTTCCGTGTTCTTGATAATAATAGCTAACTTCTCCAAAGTTTAGCGTTTCGCAAATCATATACACCGTTTTTTCTGCTGGCTCTCGGTCTCTATCTTAATAATAACTGGGTTTTTGATAGAACGACATTCTAAATACAGAGAATTCGAATTTCTTCATGTGAACAAGCTGAAGGGTTTTATATTCCTAATTTTATCAACACCATTTTTTCGGGTATGGAAATCGAAATGAGATATTCCGACCACACATGTATCTTGAATTCGACGTCTCTATGATGTCATTGCGTCATGAAGTTGAGATTTTTAGATTTTCTGTTCGGTAGGTCCTTACGAAATTTTGCACAAGTCGTCAAAATACATTCGAAAATAAAATTCAACTAATGATACACACGGTGGAAAAAATGGACACTCGCAATGTAGAAGATTGAATTTTAGATGGCAGTTACACCAGAATCATTCTACCAATTGCAGAATCAATCAAAAACCATAAATCACATTCTCAGAACACTATTTTCGGAACGACCACCTTCGAGCGAAATAAAACAATTTGTGTTACGAAACATAAAAA